>VXAD01009454.1:0-16629 GCA_013399195.1 Dicrurus megarhynchus
AAATGCTGTGTGATTTTGGATCTAGCTCTGGCTATGGCAAGCTGACCTTTGGCTCAGGGACCCGACTGTCCATCCAGCCCAGTGAGTGAGCAGCTTGCCTGTGTGTCCTTTGTCCAAAGTCCTTGAGTGTCCACTGGAGAGTCTTCCAGACAGATTTGTTGTGTTGGAGTCATCTTTGTTAGGGGAGGGGGATTACAGCTGCAGTAAGGGAGATTGATGGAGTGCAGATGATGCAGAGGAGTCTCTGAGCTGGGGAACCTGCATAAGGTGGTGTCAGGTCACAGGTTGGACTTGATGATCTCAAAGTTCTTTTCCAGCCTAGTTCATTCTGTAATTCTGTGACTCTGTGAGCTGCTTCCAGTAAAACCTTTCATTGCCATGTTCTCCAACCTTCATCCAGCAAGTGCACACCCCAGTGCACCATTTTGCAAAGCATTGTGTCACAGTGCAATTCTGGGACTTATGGCAAGCTTACCTTTGGAGCTGGAACCAAACTCATGGTTTCTCCAGGTATGTCTGGATTCCCAGATGGAATTATTTCTTTTAGCTCACAAGTTATTTTGCCTGTTTTGCCACCCCACAGTATATTAGCAACAGGACTGTGAACTTTCAACTGGTATTAAGAGCAAGTGGTTTCCATGCAGGTATATTCTCCCCCGCTGTTCCTGAGAACGAACATAGCAGAGGTTTTACATGTGCAAGAGGAATTTTCTTGGAAAGTCAGCAGGAAGTGGGCTCCTAAATCCAGCTCTTCTAGCAGAGGAGAAGCGAAGAGAAAGCCAGCACAGACCAGGAAAATGAGGAGGGGTGGAACTGGTTTCATAAAGCTGTAGTAGGTAAAAAGGACTTTTCTAGTATGTGGATAGAAATAGTTGGAGATAACCAGACTCATAATTGTATGTGAGCACAAAAAATACACATATTGGGTCTCTGCTTTGGAGATCCTTGAGCTGTAACCGTAGGGGCTGGGTTTCTCTTGGTGGAATATTTAATTGCTGAAGGCTCCATTCAGCACTGCTCTGGATATTGTAGAGGCCTGTGCCATTGTGTGGCTATGGAGGTAATTACAAATTTGCATTTGGATCTGGGACAAGACTTCTGGTTTTGCCAGGTACATTTATCCTGATTTTTTTACTAATTAGCAAGTTTGTTAATACACACCAAGATCTGGGGAATGGCAGCTGTCACAGGCATTGTAGCCCACCTCAGGCAGTGGCATTTAGCTCAGGGCAGCTGTCCAAGCTGGCAGGCACACGCTTCCAGTGCTCCTCCTCCAACTGCATTCCTGGGATCAGCTGAGACAAAGCCTGGTTCTGCTCTTCTGCAAAGTCAGTCATGTGGATTTGTTCTCTCCTAAAGGATCTATCCATGCCACTTCCACTGGCCTCAAGAAAAGTCACGGATTATATAAGTCAGGCAGAAATGCCTTGAAAAACAAGGATGTTTATCATATCTACATTGCCGGCCAAGAGGCAGGGATGTGCACTCACAGCCCAGAGAGCCAACCCCATCCTGGGCTGCATCCCCAGCAGCAATGCCCAGGAGACTGAGGGATTGATGCTCCTCCTCTGCTCTGCTCTGCTCTGGTGAGACCCCACCTGCAGAGCTGTGTCCACCTCTGGGGTCCCAGCACAGGAAAGACTAGGACCTGCTGGAGTGGATGCACAGGAGGGCCACAAAAACACTCAGAGGGATGGAGCAGCTCTCCTGTGAGCACAGGCTGAGGGATGGTTTCAATGGTTTAGCCTGGACAAGGCTCCAGAGAGATTTTATTTCAGCCTTTCAGTACTTCACAGTACTTTCAGACTTACAAGAAAGATGGAGAGTAAGTTTTTAAAACAACCTGTAGTGACAGGACAGAGAGTAATGGTCTTAAACTAAAAGAGGGTAGATTCAAACTGGAGTTAAAGAAGAAATTTTTTTACTGTGAGGAGGGTGAAACACCAGCACAGGTTGCCCAGAGAGGTGGTACATGCCCCATTCCTGGAAACATTCAAGGTCAGGGTGGATGAGGCTCTGAGCAATCTAGCTGAAGTTGTCCCCAGTCACTGCAGGAGAGTTGACCTAGATAACCTTTAGAGTTCCCTTCCAATCCAAACCACTCTGTGGTTCTATGATTTAGAAAATATCCACTTGGGGTGATTATCACCATTTTAGCTGCTCTTTGCTTGTATCAGAATACCACCAAGGAGCGTTGCACTGGAACATTTTTAATATCAGTGTTGGAATGGATTTGACTGCCTTTTAGCTGGATTATCTGATGTGCAGACACTGTATTGCCCACAAATACTGCAAGGGGATTCTGTTTGCCACTGGGACTTGCAGGTTTGCTGAGCTGTCACAGCTGCAGGACCCTTTGTGATGCTCCAGGCACTGCACAGCTGAGAGACAGAGTGTGAATTCCCAAGAAATAGTTATCAGACTGCCTGGGAGGCTCCGAGACCTAGGCAGGGGCACAGTGTGCCACAGAAACCTGTAAGGACATAACTGTGACCAAGGCCAACAGGGTCCTCACAAAGGTTTCCTGGGTCATGTGAGTTATGGGGATGGAGAGGGGTATAACTGACATTAGGAAAAAGAGCCCTGTTGGTGATCAAGGCACGTGGGTAGTGAATACCCAGGAGAAAAGCTGGACTGAAAGGCTGAGCCAACTGCATGGCTGAGGGAACTGGAATTTTAAGGGTTTAGGTGTTACACGTGGAAAAGGAGATAATTCCTTGCGTTGCCCCAAAATATATAACACCAGACAACTGCAACCAGGGAATGAATGAACATTTTTTAAAATTTGATCTCTGTGTTTCTGATAATTTTCTAGTAGATTTATTTGGTACTTTGATAGTGTCTTAAGTCAGCATGTTTCATACATTGCTCCCTTAAGTTATCCCCTGCTCTGGACTGTCTGTTGACCTGGCTGCCAGCATGCATTGCAAAAACCTGCCCACATTTTTGTAGAGGCTGGCACCAGTGTGCCAACCAGGGATACACAAAACCCACATTTGGAACTGGGACCCAGCTTGTTGTTACCCCAAGTAAGTTGGAGCTTTCTCTTCCTTATTAACCCCAGGACCTGTAAATCATTTGTTTGTTGGGTAGATGGAGCAGGGATTTCATGGAAGCATATTCCAACTTCTTTTCAGCTTCCCTTGGAAAAAGCCAGCTGGAATAGAGATGCTGTCTTGGAATGCAGGGAGGGCTTGGCTGTGGTGTGGCAGTGACCCACTGCAGGACAGAACAGTGAGAGAAGGTGGTGATGTCCAGGTTTAATAGTCATGGCATGCTGGCTGGAGAAGACTAAGGGCTCAGAGACTGGATTTTCTAAGCCTTAGCCTAAGAGAACATGTAGGGATCTTTCTGTTTTAGAATCCATAACCATTGTACGATTCTAAGAATTTTTTTTTTCTAGAAACAAAACCTCTGCCATATATAATTGGAAACTTGATCTGGCAATTGAAAGCCAGTCTGATTTTGGAAGAAAATGCATGGAAAAGCATTTTGTGAAAATGACAAAGGTTCTCAGGAGGTGCATAAGCAGCCACTCCGAGTCTTTCTGTTTCCAGGAAATTGTCACACAGATGGGTTAATCCATCTCAGTCACCCATGAGAGAGTGGATTAGATAAGCAGAATTGCTCCTTCTGACTCCCAAAAATCTTGTCTTAACGTTGTTGAAAGGAGCAGCAGAGGAGATCGTAGCAATTCTCTCCTGTGGTTTAGGCGGTGCGTGAGTAGATCCATACGTGAACACAAAGAAGGGATTGTTTCCCAATAAGAAATTTAAGAAAAATTAATCTCATTTTTTTCTGAATGTGACCACATGCTAAAAGCCCAGGATTTGTCCTGGTTTGATACTAGGGAAGGATTTATTCCATTGAGCACTTGATTTCTCCTCATATACTGGGTATCTTCCTCTATTAATTCACTGTTACTTTTGGTTCAGTGGGAAATCTTTCCCTTAAAAGGTTTGTGAGAAAGACTTTGGGTGGTTTTGATAGTTTGACTTCCCCAAGTATAATTCCAGAGGCAAAAACAAACACGTTTTTTGGAAGGAGACCAGAATGAACTGTGTCAGTGAAGCAGCATATTCACATTTGCAAATGCTGAATCTTTCCTCAGTCTCTGCACTTTGGATGGCTTGGCTAATGCTGGACTAAGACCTGCTTCTGCTACCTGTCTCCAGACAGAGTCTAGAAAGTCTAGGAAGGGTTCCAGTCCTAAATGTGTTCATCCTGTCCTGCTGTAGCCACCCCAGCATCCTGCTGGGAACAGAACAGATGTGGAACACTTATTTCAGCGATAAAGAAGATTTTGAGAGACTTTCTAGACCTTCCCCGTGGAAAGAAATGAAAATTTCTTCATTTGGGAGCTAAGCTGTCTTCATTATTTCTACAATAGGACAGATTTCACAGAGGACCTCTGGTAGACCTTTTGGAGCATGCATTGGAGGACAGACAGGAAGCATCACTAAAGTGCTTGTTAATTCATTGGAGTTGCTCCTCTGGGGGCAAGATTGGCCTGTATGAGTGTGCAGGGGGTACAGGTGGCCCTGGAGCTGGGCAATCGCTCCAGGCTGACTCTAGAT
The DNA here is from genome assembly GCA_013399195.1 of Dicrurus megarhynchus. NCBI lineage: Eukaryota > Metazoa > Chordata > Aves > Passeriformes > Dicruridae > Dicrurus > Dicrurus megarhynchus. The sequence goes on from VXAD01009454.1 coordinate 4,578, forward strand.
GTGGAACATCATGTCTCAGGTGGTAAGAGCACCAAAGATTCTGTCACACCAATTCTGGTCTGACCAGAGATGCAGATAGTCTGCTTTGGAAGGAATGGAGAATGTGATCATTTTCTGCATGATACCAGCTGGGAATTAAACCAGGTCAGGATTTCTACTGCAACTTGTTTGAAGGGAAGGACAAAAAAAAGGGCACAGGTCTCAGTGTGACATTGGAGCAGGGTTCTACTGCTCTCTCCCTGAAATCAGCCTCTAGCTGGCTATCTCTGTACACTGGGCAGGAATAGCATTCCAACAGCTCCTGCTCTTCCACCTGGACGACATCCTTTAGAAAAGATAAAATGAGGCAGCATGGAAAGCTCAGAGTATCATTATTTACCATTATTTACTTCTCACTCTTTCCTGTTAATAGAGGGCATAAATATACAACACCTCCAGCACATGCACCAGCTCATTAAGACAATAACAGGTCCCAGTGCTGTGGTTAGAGTGGATGGTATTTACCAAAACTATCTGCAGACTTTCACAGCATTGGGCAAATACACAAAGGAACTTACGGGAACTGAACTGAGCTGCAGCACCAGAACAGAGGCAGCCGCCACTCTGAGTAAGAACAGGAAACTAATATTTTGCAAAACTGCTGAAGCTTCCTGTGGAAAGCAGGCTTTATTGTTTTATGTGTTCAAGATCAAAGCATTGCACAGATTGAAAGGGAGAAAAACACCCCAGTTTGGAGAGAGGTGGATACTTATCTCTGCAGAAAGCACAGTACTCGCTATGACAAAGAAGCAGAGCAGCTTGATAAATTCCTCCTCTTCTCTTTCATTTCCCTCTACCCATGGCAATGATCTACCCTGGCTCATCTGTATTTTATACAGGGATCTATCATCAAGCTTTTTACCAGCTCCTGCCTTCCCCTCCCTGACAAATAATCACTGAAACCTATTTCCAAAACACTGGCTGGGAGTATGGCAGGTGGGGAGTGGGGTTGAGGGAGTCCCAACATACATTAGGCTGTATTTCTGCATAGTTTGCAAAGAGTCTCATCAGGTTCTTCAAAGCCAGGACAAAGCTAGAATGGATGAATTACAGTTCAGGAGATGGGCCAGAGAATGAACCCTTGGGCTTTGTGGATTAGTTTTTTTCTGAGATCATACTAATAGAGAAGTATTGCTATTTCTCTAAGGTGGCAACAGCTGGGAATGGAACAGATGAAGAATTTCAGTGATAAAGAAGATTTTGAGACACTTTCTAGACTTTCCCCATGGGAAGAAATGAAAATTTCTTCATCTGGGAGCTAAGCTGTCTTCAGTATTCCTACAATATTTATCAGTGAGGCGTGTGAACAAGGAGAGAGCAAAGATCAATCTAAGCTCTCAATCCTACACAAGAACACTTCATCAGCTTGTAAATGTGAACTGAAGCTCTCAATGAAATCCATGAAGGCCAATGGAAAATGCAGCCACAGGTTTGCTGAGAGCCCCAAATCTGCATTGTGGCTACACTATGTCTATAGTGATATTTCATCCAGAAATGAGAGCACTGCAGTGTCCGGAACATTTTACTCTTAGCCATGAACAAAGATTTAGGAACGCACCTTCTCATAGAATCAGATGAAGTGTATCTTTAGAGTACAAGTTTATAAAGCTAAATATGCAAAAAAGGGTTTAACCACAGGTTGTGTTTTGATATGTGTGGAAAATCCCAGTCTGACTGACTTGCTAGCAGAGTTTGAAGCAAAAAAACAGTAATGAGCCCCAGGTGTCTTATATCTGCAGCCTTTAGTGCCTCAAACCCCTCTCTGCAGGGTAAAATTTTGTTAAAAATTTTGGTACTGCACTGCCAAGCAGTGGAACATAATGAAATATTTGTTTGCTTCGCCTTTCTTTCCCTGAATGCAACCCCGTGTTCCTACTTGGCCGTGGCTTCTCGAGCCTCTGCTGTAGGAGCACTGTCAGTAGACTGGTGGTAAATGTGGACACCCTTCAGATTTAGTGGTTTGTCCACTGCCCCTCGGGACACAGGGAGAAAGTGGGATTTTGCATTTGGTGGATTTGACTGAACATTTGCAGAAAAAGCAGAATGGCGCTGGGCTGTCTCGAGAATCACAAAATCATGGAATGGTTTGGGTTGGGAGGGACCCTAAAGACCATGTTCCAGCCATGGGCAGGGACACCTTCTGCTAGGCCAGGTTGCTCACGTGCTCTCTCCAGCCGTTACACACGTCCCTGGCTGCAGAGCAGACTGCAGCGAGTTGTCACCGAGAGGAACGGCTGGGTGAGATGTGGACATCCAGGGTGTGGATGTCCATGAGACTCTTCAGATGCTCCAGGAATTCTGCCTGGCTGCTCTGTGTCTCCCATGTAACATAAGTCAAAAGAAGTAGCTTCTGCATCATCTGCTGTAGATGCTTTGGTTCTCTAAAGGTGTGCTAGCACAGGATCCCAATGATCAGGCAACTTCCAACTGGAATAATGGAGAAACCTGCATTTCCAAGTGACTGTATGTCGAGACTGAAGGAACTATGAACGTGTAGTCTCACCTAATGACTCTTCTTTTCTCCGCTTGCAGAAGTCACTCCATCTCCCTCAGTCTACAGGCTGACCTCTAAAGATGACCAGGATTTGGAAATGTGCCTTATCACAGACTACTCCCCTGAAAAGCTCCTTCATACCGCGGCTGAGCAGCGCACGTCCGCCGTCGTGGAGGTGGCAACTGCCGAGAACCGCGAGGAATCCAGCTACCTGTCAACCTACTGGGCCAAGAGGGATGAGATGCACTGTGGGGCCAGCCACGAGGGCTTTGGAGAACTGCAGGGCGAGGACCCTGAGAGTGGTAATGGCATTTGCTGGGCGTGTGCAGGGCTCTGTGCTCTTGGTGTGAGCAGGACTGGGTTGCAGCTCCCAGCCCTGCGAGCCATGCTCTGCTGTGTCCCACAAGACAGAGGAATGTTGCCTTGTTGCCTCTGTTTTCTCTCTCCTTCCTCCTTGGTGGAAACAAGATTAAGGGTCAGTAGACTGGTACAGTCGTAGCAGAGAGATCTTAAAAACACACTGTGGGGGGATAGAAAGCTTGAAATTCCTTTGTCCAATGGGACACTGAAGTTTAGTTAGATCATATTTTATGCTTGCCCTGGAAAAAGGAGAAAAGAGTGTTTATGGGAGGGTTTGTTGGCCAGAAACTCTAATTTAGTCCTTCTAAGCAGAGTTATCTTTACAGACCTCTGAAGAAATACATTTTTGTTGCTAATCAAATTTATTGTTACTCTCTGCAGCTGCCAGTGCTGTCTGTGTCACGGAGCTGTCCCCAAACTTCAGAACAGGTATGTAACACAGCATTTTAGGAGAAAAGTTTGGCCTGACTAAAGTAAATGTCCTCCCAAGTTTTTGCTGATTTTCCCCGCTAGCAGAATTCTTTTTGAAGCAGAAAGTCAGACTGGAAATTTCCAAAAGGGCCCCCACAGATTTTAAACATCAAGGCTGAAAGTCATGGTGTTAATACAGCCTGCCAGATCCAAGCTTGATAATTTCATGCAACCAATGCAGCCAGTGCCCACATGCTCTTGCTCTGACTCACCACAGAGTGACTCCAGGTACTGCTATGAGTCAGCACTGCCACATTTCAGACTTCAGAGGCGTTGGGTTATTTTTGGGTGCAGAAACACCTAATGAAGCAATAGCTGAGCAATGAGCTGAGGTTTCTGTGGCTGTGCTCAGGGTTCACTAAAGCTGGGGTGCATCTAAGCCAGCTCTGGCCCAGCTCACAGCTGGGGAGGGGTCGGGGCAGTGCTGCAGCCCAAGGATCTGCTGGTGGTGCCACTTCAAAGAGCAGAGCCTGTGCCTGAGCCTGCCCTGCTCACAGAACAGCTGTGCCCTTGCAAATCTTTCCAAAACACCATTTCAGGAAAACACTCAGCAGTAAACACGGCTGATTTGGTCAGCCTTTCAGCTCTCTGACAGGTTTTCAGTGATAAACATGCAATGAGGTTTTGCTGACAGCTCCCTACTTCTCCAGGATAGATCAACATATTTTCCAATACAAATGGCTTTGTAACTTCGGATTAACATAAAATTCAAATATAACTGTGTTCTATGATTAAAATCAAAATTGCTTTCCCCCTGGCCATCTTTAAAAAAATTTAGAGAGAGGAAGAAGGGCTGCCTCCAGCATCCTGGGTTCACAATGCACAGTACTTAAAACCAGTTAGATGGCTGGCAGACTGGCATATTGGATAATTAAGTGGTTATTGAATGGAAGAAATTAAAGTCTCTCAGTTCTGCTCCCTATCTCATTTCCAGTCCTACCAGATGACTCCACCACACAACAAAACAACTTCATTAAGAAGGGCTTTTAAGTCTGTCTGGAACACGAGGGTGTCTCAGTGCTCTTGTGACTCTCATTTTCTGTTTTTTTCCAGATGAACACTTGAACACACTGTCTTTATCACAGCTGGGCCTCAAAATAGTTTTAATGAAAGGAGTAATTTTTAATGTGCTGATGACAATGATTCTGTGGAAGAAAAGAAAAGTGAGTATGCTTGGGGGGTTCTGAAAACATCTGTCAGAAAACATCTGGATTGTTTCTTCTGCTCTGAGAGCTCCTTCTCTCTGGAAGAGCTGTTTATGCAGTCTATCCATACTTCTCTTGTCTACCAACAGTAAAATCCCTCCATTCCTCTGGCCATACCATTTTCACCCACCCCTCAAGTACCCTTCCTTGTCCATATGCAATTATTTTTTCTCTCAAGACATTTCTGCCTTCTCTTTCTACATCCATCCCTTCCCTTGCCCGCATTCATCCATCAGATTTATCCCCTCATCTACCTCCAGCTGGGAAAGTTTGATGGTTATTGACTTTAATATAAGTCCTAATATATTAGTTTTTGCCCAGTGTCTCTTTCTTCTCTTTCTCTTGCCTGGACATTTCAGCTCTACAACTCTGCAGCTGTGACTGTAACCCAAATAATGATTTAACATCCCTTTGTTTTTGTTACAGGACTGAAAGTAACTAGATGGTGCAGTCCTGAAGTACCAAAAACTCTGCTTTGAGAGACCATGTGAGCAAGAGGGAGCACAGGAACATTCCTTGTGCAAGGGACATCGCCTGCTGTTCTTATATATCACACCAGCCATTATATTCTAAGTTGCTTTATTTGCATTGCTATAAAACTACTCAAAACGAAACATTTCCAGCATTCTGCCCTCCAGACGCCTGGGTCATTCACCATACAGTGCCTCTTTTGCATGAAGCAGACTTTGCAATAATTATACATTGCCAAACATCGCTGTTACTTGCATTAAAATGACGACTTCTGCCTGGAGCAGTGCTGTTTGTTAAAAACTGCAAGCTAAATATCACCTGAACGTGAATTTTTCTTATTTTGGTAGCTTTAGGGTATTCATGTCTCTTAGGGTTCACCCCCCAGACACCTTTTCAGGTGTAAATGAGGCACTCTGAAATGCAAAGGGAGACTTACTCAGGATGCACTGTCCTGCCACCCTTTGCTAGATCAGAGCAAGATGTCCCTTTTTTTACCTAAAGGATATGCTGCAGGTCTCCCGGAAGTCCCAAGTTCAGTGAAATTGTCACATCATTATCACAGAAAAAACCCCAAAAGGAATATTTTTTATTATTTTTAAAAGTCTATCTGGCTTTAACATCTTCTTACTGTAAATCACTTTAAGATTTGGCTTTGTGTTTAGTAAAAATACGAACCACTTTTGTTCTTTTTGTTTACTTCTAACAACCTGAGATTTCCCAAGTTCGTTGTATAACAACTGCATAAAAATATACTGAAATATTTACCCGTCCATGCGTGCCCACCTTGGAACAGTGCTTGTTGTGATATCTGTATGCTGCTAATTCATGAACTGCACCCACAAGAAGTCTTGGCATTTCTTTAGGCTGTTATCAAATAATTCTTACCAAAAAAAAAGAGAAACGTGTTTGTCTTTTGTATTTGTTGTTTGAGGCATTGCTTCACCCTTTCAGCTGAGCTTTGGGGTGCAGGAGGGAAGGGCTTGGATCCACCACGGAGGGTGGGAACAAAGTCCTGCCCCAGGACATCTGTGCTGTGTCCCTGTGAGGACAGTGGGGAGGGAGAGAAAGGGGGGAGCCCCTCTCCCCCAAGGGCAGACTCTGTGCTGGGTGAAGACAACATAAAACATGGCTTGGCCACAGTGAGGGGGGTCCTGGAGGCAGATTGCTGCTGCTGTGGGGGACACAGGACCCTGAGGTGTCCTGTCCCCACGTCCCCCACCCCCGAGTGTCACCGCAGCACAAGGCACCTGCTCTGCAGTGATGACACCTATGGACCCTCTTTGCCTCCAGGTTCTGTCTGTCCTGGCAAGTCTGGAAGGGAAATGTTCTCTGTTTGTGACATCAATTTCTCCAACATCTCCTGAAGCCCCAGAGGTTCCTCTGTGGGGCAGAAATGAGACGTATGCTCTGACAGAAACACATCCTCCCTGCAGGGCTTGAACCCTGCCTGTACCTCACACCAGCGCCCAAACCCAGGGGCAGGAAAAGCCTCCCTGGATCAGTGGGGGTGATTGTCCCTCTCCCAGCTGGACTCACAGCCTTCACAAGGAGCTGGTTTGGAAAGGGTCACGATTCAAACACTTTTAGCCAAAAGCCCTGGTGCTTCCTGTGGGAGAGCCATGCCAGGATCTGACCCCACACTGCTGAGCAGCAACACCACAAAGCCTGCCTGGCCTCCTGCCTTGGTCCAGCACCTGACCACTGAGCAGGTGACCTGTCACAGGGTGACAGAGTTACTGACCCCTCCTGCCAAGGAACAGCTTTAAACTTTCCATGTCTATTGCCCTGATTATTTTATAGTACAGATATTCAGGGACTTGTTCTCGTCTCTCCCTTGACACAACCATCATTCCCATCTCTCTCCCGCCTAAGGCTCCTTAAGTGCTGCGTTCCAGGCAGCTCTTGGAGCCTACATTTCACTCATGATGAAATCTGCCAGGTCACTGGGAAACAGCCTGAAGAAGCTGCCTAAACCATATTTGAACTATAAAGCAAGTCATTGCATTTCACAGATTCCCAACCGATTAACCTCATTCCAAAAACTTTCAGGGATGTGGAAGAAAACTTTCCATACTCATTTACCTTTAGCATCACTTTTTAAATTAATATCCATTGTAAATTTTTTATGTTGCACTTCAAACCCACTCCCAGATGAAATGGCAAGAGTTAAGGACTGTGCTGCCTCTGTTTCCACATCTCAGTCTTTCCTCTTCCAGGTGAAACTGACCCCAGGGACAGGATTTGCCAAGTGGGAGATGAGTTAAATGTTTTGACTGAAGTGGCTCTTGGCATGTGACCTGCAAAGCACTGGATTTGCAAGGTCTACTTCAAAGACACTTTCAGATATCAGGCTGCCAATCTCCCAGCACCACAACGTGCCCCTCCTTCCCTGCACTTTCTTGTTTATTTCAAGATATAAAAACCACAGAGCAAAGCAAAGCCAGGAAATAGCACAGCAGGACAGGAGCTGGAAAGGGGCTCATGGCCCAGGTGGGGCAGGAAGAGGCCACAGCACGAGTTCCATGACGCCACAACGAGATCTGGGTCACCACTGATGCTCGTCTGTGCCTGACCACAAAAACCACTTCCTCTGGAAAGTGGAGCACAGATGGGGAGGGGGTGCAGGGCTGGGGTGGCACGTGGCAGGGAGGGGGAGAAGCTGTGGAAAAGAACAGCAGACGTTAGACCACAAACCAAAGTGGAATGAGGTTAAAACATTCTCCCCTCCTACCCCTCACCACAGCCTGCACTTGGGGAGTTGTTTTGGGTACAGCAGGAAGGATTGAGCTATGTATAGAGTGGGCAGGGAAAGGAGGGGAGAGATGCTTTATAAAGTGTGGTGGGGAGAGCTCTTAGGGTTGTGTCAGAGTTCTGAATTTGCTGATAGATCTCTGCACCACTTTTACAGATTGAATCTGCAGAAAAATCCTTCCACTTCTCCTGACCTGGATGAGAAGGAAGGGTGAAGGGACAGGCCAGAGTCCTCTGACACTGTCAGGGAAGGAGGTTTTGCACAGTTCACCTTTAGCATCCTCTCCCCTCTGTCACCTCCTGTCCTGCTATGGGTAGGAGATGAATTTGCGTTTTCTCAGGGTTTTGTTGGAGAGAATATCCTGCCTGATATTTGTCATCTCTCATCAAACACGGCCCTGTGCACAAACCATCCTCTCTTATTTTCCTCCTCCTCCTTGTGCAACCAGGGACCCCAGTGTGGACTTCACAAGGAGCAGAGCTTGAAGGTATCAATGGACTTGCTGAAGCTTATTCCAGTGTGGGAGGAGCTCTGATAGGACTTGGATTTATCGTAGATTCACAGAATCCCAGAATGGTTTGATTTGGAAGGGACCTTAAAGAACAACCAGTCCCACTCTCTCCCATGAGCAGGGACACCTTCCACTGTCCCAGGCTGCTCCAAGCCATGTCCAACCTGGCCTTGGACACTTCCAGGGATGGGACAGCCACAGCTTCTCTGGACAACCTGTGCCAAGGCCTAACCACCCTCACAGGGAAGAATTTCTTCCCAACATCCCACCTAACCCTGCCCTCTCACAGTTTGAAACCATTCCACCCTGTCTTGTCACTACACCCTTTGTGAAAAGTCCCTCTGCAATTCTACTGTCCCTCAAGAATTCTACTGTCGAGCTAATGGCAACTGGAGCAATCGTAAGCAGGTTAGAAGCGGTAAAAAGGGGGAAAATAAAATAAAAAAAAAAGATTCTTCACAGCAGAGCCTGGCATGTCCTCTCGCTCAGCCCCCGTGCAGTTCCGAGCAGCGGCCAGGGGAGGGCCCAGCCCGGGGCCCGTAAGAGCTGAGCATCATCACCACGGGCTGCTGCTCCATCCGTGCTGCTCCGGCTGCCCGGGCACGGCTCAGGGCCCTTCTGACGGCAGAGAAGAGCTGGGTGGATCATTTGCCATCCCTGCACCCCGTGGGTCCCTGCCTGCTCTCCCAGCGCTGCTGCCATTGCAAACAAGCCCAGAAGTGGCAGTGCTGGCATGAGTTCTCTGTTCCCGACACAGACCCAGTCCTCTAGGACCGTGAAGACCCTGCTCTCTCACACCTCGCAGCCCGTGTTAGGCAAGAGATTTGGGAGCCCCAGGTTTCAGACTTGAGGTTTAATGGCTGCAGCACAGCTGGAAATGTTGAAAAGGTGGTAAACAGGAGCCAGAACAGAATTCTGAGAGGTTGAAGCCATCAGAGACCTGAAGTTCCATCTCCTCAGTGCAGCACACGAACATTTCCATACCATGGAGCCCCAAGGCTCTCAAGGTTTTACCTCTCCAGCGTTTCAGCTGCAGAGAAAACCGGACAAGCATGAAGCAGGATCAGTGTGAGGACAGGACCTCACACGTGAAGGTTCTACAGAGACCTGGACAGGCTCGATCAATGGGCAAAGGACAATGGCATGAGGTTCAAGGCCAAGTGCTGGCCCTGCACTGGGGTCCCAGCAACCCCCTGCAGCTCCAGGCTGAAGGAGTGGCTCGAGAACTGTTCAGCAGGAAGGGACCTGGCAGTGCTGGCTGACAGCTGGCTCAACATGAGCCAACAGTGTGCCCAAGTGGCCAAAAAGGCCAACAGNATTCTGTGATTCTGAGGGGGGAGCTTCTCCATGGCCCCTGAGCAGCTCAAGTGCCACTCTGAGGCCCTGACAGCTCAGCAGTCCATCCCAACACCCTTGTGTTTGCCAGCACATCAGAGTGCAGGGACACCCACAGGTCCTAGTGAGCCTCTAAGTCCAGCTGGGACATCCAGATGTGGCCCACGTGTCTCTGAGGGATGTGGGAGGGTCTGTGGAAAGCTGGGTACACCTGGGGATGTGCTGGAGGACACTTCCTTCCCTTTGTGACCACTAACCACAGCCTCGTCTGAATTTTCCACAGCTTTAAAGCCCAGGGGCACGTTGGAAACACACTCTGTAAGATCCAAAGGCAGGAAAGAGGGAGATGAAAAGGGTGGATGACAACTGAGTTTCCATGATCACTTGTTTCCTGCTTCCCTCCAAAACTGGGGCACAGAAATACAGCCTGCTGGGTAGAAAGGAAGGGAGAGAGGTAAAACCAGGGAGTCATGCCTGAGAGGGAACTTGGATGCAGGAGAAGCTCTGTATTTGTCACCAATATGGAAAAGGCTGCAGTGTCTTAAAGGGTTTTATTGATGGAAAGGATCACTGTTACACAATGAGGCTGCAGACCCCTCCACAGGACACTCTGGGGGGGGAAATCTTGAGCCCTGCATCCCCTTCCTCCACCAAGGAAGGTGGGAGTGTGCTGGGCACTTCCCTATGCCAGGCTTTGCCATCAGGAGCAGTTCAAGACCTGGAAAGAGAGCAGGCAACAGGAGCAATGTTACTGCAAAGCAGAGGGGATGAAATTCCCCCAAGCCCCAGTGATCCTGTGGCCCCTTGCAACAGCAACAACAGGGCATGTCCTCCACTTCCCAACACCCAGCTGTCCCTGTCCCCAGCTGCCTCCTCTGCAAAGACACTCCAGATGTGGACCCCAGCCACACCATGGCCTCTGAAAAGGACAACCCTCACAGAGCCCAGGACTTTGAGCTCCCAAAGCTTCTCCTGCAAAGAAGAATGGGGAGCCTCTCTCATAAGAGAGCAATGTGGGTAGGTTTCTGTAACAGTCCTAGTTAAACTCTTAAATTATAAAAGCCAAAAAGGATATGCTCAAAACCAGAAAGCCATAAATTCTCACTCTGTGCCAACCCAGAGGACAACAGCTCAGCTATGCTTGGCCAAGGGGAAGCTGGGAGCTCAGGGGACTCCTGGATTCACTCTCGTTCTAGTTCTCCCCAAAATCACTGCGGTCCTGTGGTTGCCCCTTTTGTGACCCCAGAGATCAGTACCTGGCAGCCTCTCCCAGAGCTCAGCCAACAAAATTGATGACGACGAGATGGAGAATGGTGTTGGCAAAGAGGAAATCAGCAAACGCCCGCTCCGGTGAAATGCCCTGGAACTCGCCCTTGTTCTGGGGGTTGATCTGGATCCGGAGGCAAACTGCACAGCAGAGAAAGAATGAGCCTTCAGTGAGCACAGGAGGAAGTCGTGGTGGGAAGCACAGCCTTCCTGGGGCAGCCCAGCCCCGTCAGGGTCCCTGCTCCACCAGGGGAAAGTTACTCCATCATTACTACAGATGAGCAGGACACTGGCAGGGAATTTGCACGGGGCTGTCATGGGGTCAGTGCTCCCACAGCACCACACACACCACAGGGTGCCCAAGTGAGTCCTGAGGGGAACAGGCCCAGGGCAGGACTGCACTCACATAAAAGTGTGGATATTCCTATGTCCTCCACTGGGTGTGTTAGAAACACAGAATGATTTGGGTTGGAAGGGACCTTAGAGATCATCTCATTCCAACCCCGGGGACACCTTCCACTGTCCCAGGCTGCTCCAAGCCCCATCCAACCAGGTCTTGGACACTTCCAGGAACTGGGGCAGTCACAGCTTCTCTGGGCACCCTGTGCCAGGGCCTCCCCACCCTCACAGGAAACAATTGCTTCCCAATATCCCATCTAACCCTGCCCTCTGGCAGTGGGAAGCCATTCCCTGTGTCCTGTCACTCCAGGCCCTTATCCCAAGTCCCTCTCCAGCTATCCTGGAGCTCCTTTAGGCACTGAAAGGGGCTCTCAAGTCTCACTGCAGCCTTCTCCTCTCCAGGCTGAACACCCCCAGCTCTCCCATCCTGTCAGCCCCTGTGCTGGGGAGGGCTGCAGAGGAACAGGGTGGGTTTGGGGGCACTCTGGGGAGCAGCACCCTACATGTGTCACTGCTGGACCCTCGGTTTCACCGAGCCCCTCGGCTGCAAGGACACCTGGGGGCACAAGGACCCGGCCGGACCCGCAGCTCCAGAGCTGCCGAGGAGCTCCTGCCCCGCCGGGAGCAGAACGGGGGGCTCGGGGAAGGGCGGGGGGTGCTGAGGGTCCCGGGGGCTCCCCGGCTGCCGGGGCAGCTCTGAGCGCTGCTCCAGGACACCCGCTCCTTCCTAAGGATCCCCGCGATGCCCG
>VXAD01009454.1:17024-56102 GCA_013399195.1 Dicrurus megarhynchus
CTGTCCGGGGGTCTCCGGCTGGGGGACTGTCCGGGGGGGTGTGGCTGAGGGACTGTCCGGGGGTCTCCGGCTGAGGGACTGTCCAGGATCTGCCACGAGGCTGGTGGAAATCTGACCTGTGTCGCCCTGCTTGGAGCTGCGGAAAGGGAAACCACTGCTTTCCTTTATTTTTTTTTTCTTTAAAAACTATCATGACACTGAGCCTGAAGTGAGAACAAAACAACTCTGCTGCTTTTAGGTTTCTGAAGGGGGGAACGACTTTTCAGTAAACCAAAGCAGAGTTTTTCTCTGTACATCCATTCTGTTTAAATCATTCCAGCCTTCCTATCTCTCCAAAATGAGGGATGCTCTCACTGTGGCCCGTGGATGCTCCTGCACAGGCTCTGCAATGAAGGCAGGGCATTTTCCTGTCATAGAATCACAGGCTGGTTTGGCTTGGAAGGGATGTTACAACCCACTGCAGAAGGTGAGGGTAACCCAAGTTCTTGCTAATACTGATGTATTCCATTTAGTGTCTTTTTGTGACTATAACTTTTCTTGTCCTCCAGGCTGGAAGCATGAGAGAATATGCACAAATCACAAAAGCCTCCTTTTTCAGGCAGAACAGACACTAGACTGTGGTGCTGGACTGTCTCATTTTAGAAGTCTGCTGTGGGGTGGCAGTCACCTCACCGAGGCTGTAGTTGTCACATAGGTATCACACCCTTGCCTCGAGCTCAAGTTGAATAGCTGAATGTGACAGGATGTGGTCAGTAGGACAATGGAAATACCTGTGTGAGATGAGCCTTCACAGAGGCCACAAACGAGCAAGTGACAGAAGAGCAGTAGCTAAAACTGCTGGAAAGCTGTACCGTGGTATCTCTGGGCACTGACTGCATTGACAACTTGTGCAGACTCTGAATCCCTGGTAAGAGACATGGGGGGAACACTGGACCCTGTGGACACAAAGGATGTGAGCTGGAAAGGTTGTGTGTTGGTGCCAGGCCCAACTCGCCCCTCTAAAGCCAGAGGTAAGAGCAGTGGTCACAACAGCACAGCCCTTGCAGAATTCATAGTTCAGCATTCCTTAGACTGGTGGATGCTGGAGATCTGTGATGTGACATCTCACTCTCAGGGAGCCACAACACCAGCAGCTGATGTAAGTGGAAGAAGTGACAAATACCTCTCAAGTTTGAGTCAGGTATTGAAACTCCTCAGCTCTTACCTCCGTATTTACAGTGTGAATAAAGAGTTAATGTTTCTAGGACCTGATCACCATTGATTAGCTTGCACCATACTAGTTTTTTCACCATTTTTGTGTATTGGGTGCACACACCTGTGAAAACTTAAGCCCACTAATGACATATGATGTAAGTCAAAATATAATTGCATCCATATATTGCATGTATGTGCTAGATGGTGGTAAGGCAAAGGGGTAGAACACAGGGAGAGCAGCACACCCCGACCTCAAATGAACCATGGCAGACAGGGCAGTAGAGCTGAGGGTGGTGAGCCCTGCTACAGACCATGGATCAACAACCGGCAGAATGGGAACCTGCTGGAAACACGCATCACAATATCATCGTGGAGTTCCCACTCTTGCATCAGAACTTCCTCCTTGCTAAACATGGTATGCTACTGATTTATTACTAGCTCTGGAAACATCAGCAAACTAGAGGAGAACATGTTACAAATAAAGAGATGGGGCTGTAGCTTGGAGTCCCTGTCTTTCCTCCTGTATCAAAGGGTTACTGGTACTTTTGTTTATTTGTTCTTGGTGTGGGGTGAAGGAATTAAACCCAACCTCTGAAATGCTTCCCTCAGGAAGAGGGAAACTATTAACTGTCAAATGTGGAGTTTTGATTCTGCAGAAGCGAGATTTTCGGTAATGACTGTGCTTTCCTCCTCTCCACGACCACAAATGAGCCGACTGAGATGAGGGAGTCCTAATTTAAGTAAGGATTTGGGGTACTCCTTCTCACTGACTTAGCAAATGAACTTGCCTTACAAGTTCTTACAAGGGTGTGTTTCCTCCTCACTTCAGGTCTCTGCTTTAGGAACCCATGCTTTAGGAAGTCACTTCATTTCTAATAGTGAAGAGAGAACAGCAACAGTACCAAAGGGTGGTCTAATACTCTAGTCACCATCCCTGGAAGCGTTCAAAAACGGAGTGGATGTGGCACTTTGTAACATGCTTCAGTGGGCATGGTGGTGTTTGGTTGAAGGTTGGACTTGAGGATCTTGGGAGTCTTTTTCAGCCTCACTGGTTGTTGATTCCTGTCTGACATTGGTGCTTTGAACTCAGCCTCTGGCTGTAACCTCAGCAGCTGGGGGAACAGCTGTGCTAAGTGCAGGGGACTGTGCTCCCTCACTTGTCCTGCACATGGGATGGGATAACCCCATCCAGAGCTGTGGAGCAGCTCTGCATAGACCCGTGGTTCCTGGGGCTGGACATCCTGAGCACACCAGCAGTGCCTCTGGGACACTGAAGGGTCCCTGCATGCCAGGCTGCATCCACAGCCTGTTCTGGCCAGGTGGTAAATTCTTGTCGTTTGGCACTTGTGGGACTGTATTGGGACAACTGTGCACAGTATAAAAAACCCCAAAGATGTTATTGGAATGGTGTGAGTCCAGTGGAGGACAAGCAAGTTGATCAGAGAAGTGGGGCACTTGGCACATGAGGAGAAGCGGAGAGAAGACAAAGTCGAGAGGAGGGATCTGCCTGCACTGTCTGCCGAGGGGGAGTTAGAGCCAAGTTAGAGCCAGACCTCTCAGAACAAGAGGTGTAGGGCGTGGCTTAAAGTAAAGCTTCGGTGTGCACAAGGAAATAAATATTCACAATGCAAACACAAGGGAAGTTGTGGCACCGCAGGGAAGTTGAGACATCCCCATGCTTGGAGGCATCCACGCTTACCGAGAGGTCATGAGCAACCTTGTCCAGCTTTGCTTTTAGCAAGGACTGGATGTCCAGAGCTCCTTCCCAATCTCACTTTCTCCATGGTTTGATTGTGCTCTTGCTGTTCTTTCACAAGTGTTTTCCCACAAGGTTTTTTTCAGATTTCAATACCTAATTGGTCCCTGAGGTTTGGCACAGTGAGGAAACACAAGGCTGCAATGCACTGCCACTATTATATAAAGGAGCTGAAGGGAGAGGAAATTTATTTGCCAAAAATCAGTTGTGCAACTAAGTTAAGGAGAAACAGAATCAGAATACTTTTTGTACCATCCTGGATTGTTGTGGATATA
The DNA here is from genome assembly GCA_013399195.1 of Dicrurus megarhynchus. Classification (NCBI taxonomy): domain Eukaryota; kingdom Metazoa; phylum Chordata; class Aves; order Passeriformes; family Dicruridae; genus Dicrurus; species Dicrurus megarhynchus. The sequence goes on from VXAD01009454.1 coordinate 20,250, forward strand.
CTGGTAACTATCTGGAGCATTTCTTAGAGTTTGGGTGTAGTTTTTGGAAGAATAAGGAAAGTTTAAAGGGGCACTGACTTGGAAAACTGAACTTTTAGTCTTCAAACTAAAGTAAAAGCCTTTAGCTGTTACTGAGGGAGTTTCTTGGTTTAGAGGACCACTCTCAACTTTCAGATAATAACTGTCCATCTGTGGTATTGAAAAATATGTCCTCTATTTCATGTGATTTATGAGAGGGAGGTTGTTTTGTATTGGTGTTTTTTGAGAAACAACCATAAGATGATGCCAATAAACTCCTGTGTTTTGCTGGAAAAAGGGCACTAAGGGGAAAGATTTGATGGGAATAGTGCATTAAGAAGGGTTGTAGCATCCTAGCTTACAGCTATCTTTGTGTTGAGCATTTGAAGAAAGAAATTTGAGTGTCTTGTTTGATGTGGGTTATGAGGTAAATAAGATGGGTTTGCTTTTCCTGGAAATTCACTATGTTGGTGTTTCCTTCAGTCATTCAGAAATACCCGAAATGAGTCTGAGATTAATCTAAAACCAGACTGAAATATCCAGATAACGTAATAGAAAAAACCTGGGAAACAGTGCAAAACAAGACATGTCTCTTTTTAGGGCAAAGAGGGGCTGGTGTCTGGGAGGAAGAGGAGGGAGAATGCAGTTGAAAAACCACAGATGGGACCTGGAAAGGCTGCAAGAAAAGAATGTGATGGAAGGGCATCAGACAGAGTTTTCAGGTTTCACCTCACAAGATAATGGGATGGCAGTGTAGTGCAGCAGTGCCACAGACACAGTGCACTGGACAGTACAGGTCTGAGCGTGGGGTGGGCTGTTTTAGGATGAAGGGATGCTTGGAGATGGGGGCTCTGAAGAAAAAAGAGTGTCCATCAGCATCAGAGTGGATCACTGGAACTGTAGAGCCAAGGGTAAAGAAACAGACAATTTCCCCACAGTTTCTCCCATTCCCTCTCTCCCATTCCCTGGTGCTTGCTGTAGCATCCGACCATTGCTCTGCGCATTTTGCCTTCTCTCAGTGGCAGCCAGGCAGCCTTAACGTTGTGGCATTGCTGTCTTTCTGTCTGGCCTCTTCTCTTTAAGTCTCTACCTCTCTCTCTCTTTCCCTGTCTCCTTTTTACTGCAGTAAGTTTCTCTTTTGCAATATTAATGTATCCTTGAACCAATCTAATCTGCCTCAGAGTCAGTCTATAGTGTGATTGCATTGCTCTGTGATGTCTCTGGACACAGGTGAAGTACTCACTCTGGGCATTTGGCTTTTTCCAGTATCTGTGGGAGGGTGGATGTTGTCAGATCATTCGGAGAGACATTTGTCCCCGGGTCTGTAACAGCTTCTGCCCCTCTCTCAAGAGTGCTGTGAGGGAACTGTAGGAACCATTTTGGCTGGAGTGAGGACTCAGTCTTACAAATGGAGCTTGAGACTCCTTTTACGTGACCGGGATTTTTAACATGTGGTTACAGTGGCTACTTCAGTCTTTTACAAGAGGTTTGTTGCTGGTGTTGCCCTGTAATGTTAGCAAAGCCAAACTGACACACGTGCAGTTGTTTTCCAGCAGTTCCCAAAACAGGTCTTTTCTTTTTCTGCCCGCAGTGATGCCTCAATGAACCGCACAACTGTAGTGGAATTTGTCCTCTTGGGACTGGCTAACAGCCGCCAGATGGAGATCACCCTCTTTCTGTTTCTTGCCATTGCCTATTTCTTGATCCTGCTTGGAAACCTTTCTGTCATCAGCATCACTCTTGTGAATAATTTCCTCCAGACCCCGATGTATTACTTCCTCAGGAATTTTGCCCTTTTGGAAATCACTTTCACCTCCACATTCATGCCCAGCACCCTGTACAGCCTTCTGACAGAGAGAAAGACAATTTCCCTGCCTGGTTGTTTCCTTCAGATGATGTTTTTCTACTACTTGGGTACCTGCACGCTTTTCCATATGGCAGTGATGTCCTTGGATCGCTATGTGGCCATTTGCCACCCTTTGCATTACACAACTATTATGAACAACAGATTTTGCCTGCAGCTGATCCTGAGCTGCTGGGCAGTGAGTTTTCTCTTGATGTTTCCTCCCACCTTTATGACTGTCCAGTTGCCATTCTGTGGTCCCAATGTCATGAACCACTTTTACTGTGACACTTCCCTGTTGTTGCAACTGTCCTGCACAGACACAGGGTTCATCGAAGAACTGATGTTTGTCATACTCATTATCATCCTCCCCGGTACCTTAATAGTAACTGCTGTTTCTTACGGCTGCATTATTGTCACCATCTTGCACATACCATCTTCTGCAGGTAGGAGGACGGCATTTTCCACTTGCTCAGCTCACCTCATAGTGGTGATGGTGTTTTACAGCACGTGCATTTACAGGTACATCCGCCCGGCACAGCGAGGTGGGCAGGACTCTGACAAAGTTCTTTCTTTATTCTTCTCTGTGCTGACTCAGATGCTTAACCCCTACATCTACTCGCTCAGGAACAAGCAAGTCAAGCAAGCTTTAAAGGAGAGCATTCTGAAGTTTTCTGGCTCCCCGAGGCAGCTGTGAATGGTGGAGTATCCCATCCAAGTACCTGAACTGTTTCCCAGATGCAACATCTGTATTGTGAATTAAAGATGCTGATTTCAAATGGTTTGTGCTTTCTAGATGTTATGTAACTCCTTCTGTTAGCAATGAAAATATGCCAACACAGAAAGGATTTTCTAGTCTTCCATTACCCAGCTTCAGCTTTGTCTCAGTATTTCCCCCCCTTGCTGGGATGTGTTAGCCTTAGTGAACAACCAAATTCCCACTCACACCTTCCACCCCACACCGGACAGAGCAGAGGCAGAAAAGAGGAGAAGCAGAAACAAAAACTCTGGTAGATTGAGATAAAGACAGAGAGATGGTTTGCCAATTTCTACCAGGAGTGAAACATACCGGATTTGGGGAAAACTAATGTAATTTATTGCCAACTAAAATAGTTTAGATTGTGAGAAACAAAATTAAATACTAAACACCTCTACTTCCCCCTTTTCTGTGTTCAAGTTTATTCATTCATTCATTCCAGACTAGTCCACCACTGTCCCCAGCAGCGCAGGGTGGGTCCGGAGGGCTGTGCTCAGTGCCTCGTGTTTCCCCTCTGCTGCTTCTTCCCTCTCACGCTTTTCCTCTGCTCCACTGTGGGTTCTCCACAGGCTATGGAGAACACATTGAGCTACCATTCTACAAAGCAAGTACAGAAATACCATTCTTATTAATATTTTCATTTTTAGAACTTCATCTTCCACAAAGCTGTGTCTACAACCACTCCCATGCGCACTATAACCATCAACAAAATTCCTTGTCCTTCCTCTAATTCGGTGTGGGACAATCCTTGATCCCAAGGACAATTCATGGAACATTTTGTTTCAGTCTTATCTGTAAAGGCATTTCCAGGTTTGGGGCTGGCTTTAGCCATGTGTAGTGAATCCAGGAATTTCCACCAGTAATTTTCACAGCTGTGTGGATAGTCAGGAGAACTTGGAATGGTCCTTTCCACTTTTGCTTGAGAGGTTCTTCACTCCAAGTCTGGCCATATACCCAATCTCCTGGGCAGTGAGAGCGTGGTTGAACATCCAAGGTCACTGGTGATGCTAAAACAATAAACCTAGGCAAGAATGAGAGTGTTTTTTCCCAAAGTTTCCCATATTCCCTCAAATTGTGACTCCTTACGGTGTGTCTTTCCCTGGGTATGATTACAGCCTGACCGCCTCCAATGGAGGATTTCGTGTGGGATTCTTTCTCTTTGGAGCTTGGCTGAATTCTAATTCTCAGCAATGCCAGGGGAAGAGCCTGTGGCCACTCAGGTGATGCTTCCTGACAAATTTGGCCGGTGGTCTTGTTGAACCTCATGCCGTTGGTCCTTTGGACACTGACTGTTCCTGCTGACTGTGGCATTAGTGTGTCCAGGTGTGAGTGTCTGCACAGAGGCTGTTCGTGTGTGCAAAAATATTTAATGTAACAGGTGACACCAAGTTCCTGGAAGATAACCTGTGCCTAAAGAAATAATAGACAACAGACTGCCAATCCCTAAAAAAAAAAAAAATTACAAAAATGATAGTAAGAGACAGGAGAGAAGAGAGAGAGGGAAAGGAGAGAAATGTATAATTATAATAACTAACATTGTATTCAAATGAAAAATTTTAGAAACATTTCTTCTCATTATTTCCTTCAGTACCTGTTGTATTTTCTATTTTTTTCTAGCTTTAACCCCAGCTGGCAACTAAGCACCACACAGCCACTCGCTCACTTCCCCAGGGTGGGATGGGAGGAGAATCAGAAAAAGGTGAAACAGAGCTTGAGATAAGAACAGTTTAATAATTGAATAAAAGTAAAATATAATACTACTAATAACAATGATAATAACAATGATAATAATGAAACAGAGAGGGAGGAATAAAACCCACAGGAATCAAGGGATGCACAGCACAATTCCTCTCCTGACCAGTGCCCAGCCCATCCCTGAGCAGTGACTGGTGCCTTACAGGCTGTGATGCATTTCTTCTCGACTTGAAACATGGCAAATGGGGAATGTAGAAATAAAACAGTCATCGCAACATTTCTGACCCTGGAATTTGGGAATATCCCAGAAATGCAATCCTTTCTCTTCCTCCTTCCCTTGTTGATCCCCATCATCACTGTGATTGGCAGCATCCTCAGTTTTGTTCTGGTGGTGGCTGATAGGCACCTCCACAGATCCACGTACTTCTCCCTGTGCAATTTGTCCTGCTTAGAGACCTGCTATAGCTCCACCATCCTGCCCAGGATATTGTACAGCTTTCTGAATGGGGACAAGAGCATTTCCATTGGCAACTGCACCTCACAATTTTATTCTTCTGGTTCCACAGCAGTCACTGAGGGTTGTCTCTCATCAGTGATGTCCTATGATTGGTATTCAGCAGTATCAAACCCCTTCAGTCCAGAGCTTCATCATTTTAAAAAAATAATTTAATTACATGCTGGTAACTCTTAATTGGTTCCACACTTTTAGACATTTCATATTCGTATTTGTTTGTAATTCTGATCTCAGCTTTTCTTTTCTAGACCAAACACTGATGGCAAATGCAAACATGAGTTCTACAGACATGCCTTACCCAGCATCCTCTTATAAGGTTTATCTCACTGAGCAGAGAAGGATGTGCTAAAGGTCTAATGGAACAGAGGACGGGCCCTGAGGTGCAACATATAAACCTGTAAGTTTGAATGCAGGGCTGACCTAGATCGGGGTGGAAGGAGAGAGCTGGGAGTTGGGATGGCTGCTGGGTCCTGAACATGTGGGCAGTGTGTGTTGCAGTCACTGTGCGTGTTGCAGTCACTGTGTGTGTTGCTGTCACCGTGTTGCTGTCACTGTATGGATGCTGAAAAAGCTTCAGCAAGGAATTTCTTCAGCTCTCAGCAGCATTTTGTGAGAGCTCTGCCTTTCCCACCAGAGTAATTCAAAATAATGTTACAGTTTTGTAAACCTCTGCACCAGCAAGGTTGTTGTCCACCATTGTTATGGCTCCAACTAGAAAAACATTTAGAGATGGGTGCCTTAGAACTTGGCCAATCACCCTAAGGGGTGGATGGCCGAAAGAACCAATTACCTTATGCCATATAGGACACTTTTTGCAAACTAACATATAAAAACCCTCTAAGAAGCTATTAAATTGCTTCGGCCTTCTTTTACCCTGAGCTCGGACTTTGTGTCGTTTCTCCGTTCCACAGCGAGAACAGCGACAACCATGTTGCAGTCACTGTGTGTGTTGCNGTCACTGTGTGTTGCAGTCACTGTGTGTGTTGCTGTCACTGTGTGTGTTGCTGTCACCGTGTTGCTGTCACTGTTTGTTGCAGTCACTGTGTGTGTTGCTGTGTTGCTGTCACTGTTTGTTGCTGTCACCGTGTTGCAGTCACTGTTTGTTGCTGTCACTGTTGCTGTCACCGTGTTGCTGTCACTGTGACTTGCAGTGGCAGTGTCTGGGCAGTGCCAGTGCCTGGGCTGAGCATGGCAGCTGAAGCCTGAGAGCAGGGTGTGTGCCTCTGCCAGTGGTTTGGAAGGGCAGGCTTGGAGAGGTGGGTCCTTGGCATTTCCCTTCCACCTGCCGTGTGTGTGGATTGCTGACAGAAAGCACCACCTTGGCGCTACCTGAGCACTGCTGTTTGACTTCTGTGAGGGAAGGCTGATACAGGAGAAGTTTGAGGCTTCCCGAGCTGTCGGCAGTCAAAGTCTGTGAGTGCGTGCTCTAATGAGCCCTGGTGGGAACGCTTTGTCCAACTCCGTTTCTGGTCTCGCACCTCGCACTGGGCTCTATTAAAGCTCCGAGTAAAGTTTGTTTCTGCTTCTGCCTGTCATTTCCTCAAGGCACCTTGCCAGATTTTGCCAGGGCTGCAAGGGACAGGGAGGTGGCACCACGGTCCTGCAGGGGCTCATTAAAATGCTGACAGCCATAATGAGCTCTGTGGTTGTTCCTCTGCCGCTCCCCGCAGCGCTGCAAGCATTGTGCGGTTAATTAGGGAGCTCCCCGCTGCGTTTTAATGAATACCTGCAGCGTAATTTCTGTTTGTCTTTTGTTCTAATGATGTGTGAGAGGGAGAATGGAAACAGAAACATTTTGAAAGGGAATTAGTCCGGCTTATACCCTGGTGGGAATCAGGCAGAGAGAGGAAAATTAACTTTGTCATCAAGCAGGGAGAGGCCAGAGTCAAAGTTTGATTCATGTGCTGGCAATAAGCAAATTCTTATTCCAGTCTCTTCTCCTGTTACTGCAGCCCACAGCAGTGCTAAAGGCTTTGTTTGCAAAACCTTTCTCTGCTCTAATTAGCACTACCTTTACCTGCTGTACTAATTATACACAGAAACAGAAGGAAGATTCATCACCATTGCAAAAGGCTCTCAAGGCCTTTTTTAATGATTTAGAGAAAAAAATCTTAATTAACAAAAAAAGTCATATCTTTTACTCTGATCCCCCTGAACTCCAGTTTTCTCAGGACATGAACCCTGAAAAGAACTGGCTCAGTGGGGAGATGGACAGGCGATAGAATTTTTCAGGCACAATTAGACTAAGAAATATTTAAACAATAAATTAGGAAAAACTGAATATCTACCTGGAGATAATGATGAGTCATGTCACTCACATGTCTGTGCTGGGGCCTGTTGCAATACTACAAGGGTAATAGTTTTTAATTAAAAGACAGTAGATTAGCCTCTTAGTTATTAGAATAGAGATAAGGAAGAAGATTAGCATCTTAACTATTAGATTAGATATAAGAAAGACATTTTTTATGATGAGGGTGTCAAAGCAATTAAATGGGCTGCCCAGAGCGATATTAGATGCCCCATTCCTGGAAAGATTCAAGGTCAGGTTGGATGGGGCTCTGAGCAACTTGGTCTAGCAGAAGGTGTCCCTGCTCATTGCGTAGGGGTTGAGTTGGATGATCCCTTACAACCCAAATTGTTCTAGGATTCTATGAGAGTTTCCAGTAGCTTGAGGGAGGTGATCCTTCCCCTCTGCTCAGCACTAGTGAGGTGGCACCTGGAGTACCATGGGCAGTTCTGAGCTCCCCAGCAAAAGAGAGACACAGATACGCTGGGGAGAGTTCAGCAAAGTGGCACGGAGGTGGTGGAGGGACTGGAACATCTCTGCTATGGGCAACGGCTGATACAGCTGTGAGATTTTACCCTGGAGGGAGCAGGCTGTGGTGGGATATTATCCATGGATATAAATATCTGAAGGTAGGGTATAAGTTCTTTTCACAGTGGTGTGCAGTGACAGGACAAGAGCCGATGGGCACAAACTGAAACATGAGAGGCTCTGTCTGAGCATCAGGAATCACATTTTCCTGTGAGGGTGACCAAGCACTGGTACAGGTTGCCCAGGGAGGTTGTGGTGTCTCCATGCTTGGAGATGTTCCAAAAACACCTGGAATTGGTCCTGAGCAGTTGGTGCTTTAGGTGGATCAGATGGCAACTGAAGGTCCCTTCCCACCTCGACCATTTTGTGTGACTCTAGGGTAGTGTCAGTGTGCAACAGAGTAGAAAACAGCTCCAATTCGTGCTCTGGTGAGCATCTGCACACAAGGCTTCCTGTCCCTGACTCATAGTTCAGCAGTTTGCAGTTTCTTCAGGGTGGGAAAGGCTAAGCTGGTCACAGCACGAAGGTTTGGGTGATGCAACCAGAGCAGGAAAGGGAGGTGGTGTTGAGCAGGGATGTGGTGTTCAGTGGGGTGGCCTCCATGAGAACAGGGGCTGCCTTCATGCTGCTCTAATACCACACACAGTTCCAGAGGGCTTGACTGTGGACCCACCTCGGACCAGGCCTAAGCCAATCAGTGAAGTTTGTGGTGCCTCTCCAAAAAAAAATATTTGTAAAAGGGCAAAATGCTGCATGGCAGTGAGGCGTGAGGTAAAAAAAAAGTGTGAGAAACAATCCTGGGAACAGCAAATCACAGAAGGAGAGGGGAGTGCTCCAGGTGCTCCCTGCTGTCCTTGGGAGACGCTGTGGTGGAGCAGGGATTCCCTGCAGCCTGTGGAGAGGACCCCACTGTAAGAGATATCCACACTGCAGCCAGTGGATGAGACCATGGGAGAGCAGGTGGAAATGCCTTGAAGGAACTGTGACTTGTGGAGAGCCCATGCTGAAGCAGGCTTACCATGCAGGACTGTGACAGCCCTCCTGAAACAGGATCTTACAATAGGCCCCATCTATCCAGGCAGTTTCATCTCCTCCATTCCTGAATGCAGCCCAGAATGAGCTCAAGAGCATGTCCAAGAGGAGGAGCCAAGTGCTGGAAGCTTAGATAGCACTGAAATCCTGCAACTGCTTTCCCAAATGCCCAGTGGAGTGGGACCCAGAGGGCTTTAGGAGCTCGTTTGCTGCTTGGAGAGAAGTTTCTCCTTGTTTTCCCTCCTGGACAGCAACACTGACATCACTAAATCTGATTTCTGCTCAAAACTTTGGCTTGTGATTCTCAGCCTTGAAAACTGATGGTGTCCTGAGCTGCACCAGGAGGAACAAAGCCTGTGGAGGGAAGTGTTTATTCCCTTTTAGGCAGCACTGGTTAGACAGGCTCTGGAATAGTGCATCCAGTTTGGGGTTCTCCAGGATGAAAAAGGCTTAGATGAGTCTGATGGAGGTGACCAAGGTGGCCAAGGTGCTGGAAGAGCACCGTGTATTTGGTGAGACGTGGGGAATGGGGGAGTTTCTTGGAGAACAGGAGGCTTAGTGGGACCTTGTGGCAGCTCTCCAGTCCCGATGGCCAGGCCACTGAGAAGGCAAACACAGGCCCTGCAGAGAGGTACCTGAGAGGGGGACACGGCAATGATCACAGAGTGAGAAAGCAGAGGTTTGAGTGATTTTCAGGAAATTGGAAAATGGCTCTGACAAGAATGGTGCATTGACAGTGGCCTGTGGAAGTCAAATTGGTACAAGAAACCCACACGATGTCCCCTTGGATGTGGAGATGCTTCTGTTTCTGAAAGGCTGGAAAATGCTTTATACAGGCTGTTGTACCTGCCTGCTGGCTTGACTGCAAGAGGCTGATGGAGACAAGGGGGAGCATTTGCAGCATTTGGGGACTGAGGACCTGTATTGCATGTCCCACCTACAGTCTCGCTCAGGTTCTCCCCAAGAGTGTCATCTCCTCATTCTCACGCTCAGGGTTTGCATCCAGTTCCCAAGAAGGCTGCAGACACAAGCAAGTCTGAACATGCTTTTATTGATGGCCAGAAAGCAGAGCAGGAGCAGCAATGGGAGAAAGGGAATGATGGGAAGCTGTGTGTCCTTGGGACCTGCATTTTTACCTTGCCACGGAGACTTTCCTTAGCACAAAGGCCTGTGCCTCTGCTGTGGGGGCTTCTCTGACTCCAGTTCAGCTGCCCCTGGAGCTTCTGAGCACCAGCAGGTGTTTGGTGCCTTATGGAGAAGGGGCACTGAGCATTCTAGTCAGAGGATGGAGACCCAGGCAGCTCTTGGAGCGCAAACCTCCTCAGCTGTTCACGTATCCAGGGCTCAAAATATGAGATTCTGGTAAATACCTCAGGGAAGAGGCAGCATTTTTTTCCATGAGAAACAATGCCATGAGCCTTCTGACCGCAGACTAATGGGCCACCAGAATCACCCTGTGTCATGAAAGGAGTGAGAGGGGTCAGACATGCCACAGCACAGCTCTCCCTGCCTTAAGGAACAAGTTTCCTCTTCCCTTCCTCCATGTGAAGAACCTCCTCTTCCAACCACCTCCCTCCCTCTAGACCCAGCTCTGCAGGGTTTGTAGCTGCCTCACTGCTCCTCTAAGCCCATCCATGAAACAATTCAGGCCTGGAGGCTCTTTGAGATTCAAAGGCTCAAAAAGAACATAGACCTACTTCAGACATGGGGAAATATCCAAGCCGTCCTAGCAAGGATATTGCAAAGAATTTACACGCTGGAGCATTGGTTGGGCTGTGTAGAACATCCCCAAGTAAGTAAAAAAGCAAATGATGTTGATAGTTGGGAAAATGCACCCCAGTTCAGGGAGCACATCAGCTTCAGAGCTTCTGTGAGGACCCTCAGCTCATCATTCTGAAGGTCCTGGTTCATTCTGGTGTCTTTTTACTTTCACCTGAGAACCAAACTGACTGTCTAGTCCCAACCTCCTCCCAGGCTTGCAGCCCCAAACAACACTTACGTGGTAAGATGCCTTTCTACGGTAGTCATCACCAACACAGATCATAGACTGACGCTGGTAGTTAGGGAATTGATGACATATTTCTTCATTTTGCACCTTCAGTTCCACCTCCCTCATCACATTAGTCCTGAGCCCTGTCACTGATGTCCAGCCCCAGCCAGACACCTTACATTCAGCTCCTGCTCTCACACGTTCGCTGCTCCTGGGCAAGGAGAGAAGTTGCACGTACTTAGTGATCCTGGCCTTTGGCTTCAGCTGTCAGGCAGAGAGAACATGGGGTTAGAGCCAGCAGAGGGTTGGGAACAAGTTCACAGGTTTGGGGAGGTGAGCAGGGGGAGATCCCTCAGGAAGGATGTCTTGGGCCATACCTTCAGCAGCACAATGTCATTTTTGAAGCCAACGCGGGAATATTTGGGATGGATGACCCAGTGTCCAACACGGATCTTCTGCTGGCTCAGCTCTCGGTCACTTATGTTGTGGGCTCCCAGAATCACAGTGACCCTCACGGTCCTGCCAGGAAACACCAACGTGTTCCAGCTGCACTGGCCACAGGAACACAGCCCCCACTGCAGGTGGCTGGAGGGAGGTGGTGCTGGGATAAACCTCCCCAGAGAGCAGCTCTCAGCAAGGTGTCCTCTGTAGCCTGGGCTCCGTCCACACTCCGGCTGAGGATCCCTCACCACACACTGCCACAGGTGAGAGGTGCCCCATGCTGAAGACAAAGGGGAAGCAAGGAAGGGGAGACACTGGTCCCTCTTCTCCAGCAGTAGCTCTAAGCTGTGGTAGGAGCCACGGCCCTGGAGACCACTGTGAGCATTCCTGTTCCCAGGGACACTCAGCCCCTGGCAGACAATTCCTGCAGCTCACAGAGGACAGCTCAGCTCACGGACATCCCTGCTCTGCCTGAAGACTACAGGGCACTCTTTCAGCCCAGACCAGGACTGAGGCCCTTCGGGACTATGTGAGACCAGAAAAAATCACCTGTACAGGAAAGACAAGGTCTTACCCTTTTTTATCCACACAGTGAGCTGCTGAGAGCACGGCATCTGGGCGAATCAGGAACCCTCCACAGGAACTAGTTTGTGAGCCAATTTTAATTTTTAAATAAGCCATGTAGGGTCTGGAGTGGGGCTTAACTTCCCGTCCACCAATGATCCTTCCTGGAAGAGAGATGAGAAATGTCAATATCACATATGCTGCTATTTCCTGTCAAGTTTGGAGCTGCATGAAGGGAGAGGGTCATCCTCTAATGTCGTGTGCCAATGACACCAACAACTTTCCTTCCTTAGGCTGTCCAAGCATTGCTGGTACGCAATGGAGAGAAAGACAAGCAGCACAGCCTGGGTATGACTGACCACACCTGGCCCTGGATGACTAAAATGCCATTAAAGGGTACAGCTCTAGCCCCTGTAATGCCTCACTGGTTCCAGGCACAGTCTGAGTGAGCTGAGAGATAAGAGGAGAGAGGAAAGTCAGAGTGTAGAGAGAAGGCAAGGCAGGAACCTTGCCTGAGATTGCATACTCAGTGTCCATCTCTGCCCTTGCATGTGCTTGTCTAAATCCCATCTCTGTACTCACCAGCCCCAGCCCAGGGCAGAAGGACAAAAGCACTTGTGAGCAGAAGGAGAAGCAGCATCTTCTACCACTGTGCTGATGAGCCAAACCAGTTATGGGCAGGCAGGAGACAGGTACAGGATAGCAACCTCTATATTTGTCACGTGGAGCTGAAACAGGAAACCTCAGCCTGTCTGCAGCTTGTGCCATTTGCTGCTTCTGTTCTTACAGCCCCCAGACAGTGGCTTGGGGTGGCGTTCATGACACATTCTCTGCGTTTTTGTCACGATCTTCTCAAAAAGCTGGTGAGATCTGGGCTTGTTCAGCACACCCACAGTGCCCGGTACACAGGCAGCAGGGAGAGGAATGGTGTATCTGTTGAGTGCATTTCCCATCAGAGACCTTTGGAGAGAGCCCCCTTGGACCCTACATGTGGGCTGGGTCAGTTTGGGTTTTTTTTCTTTTTATTTTTTCATTTCCACCCCCATCCTCTGATAGGAGTGGTGAGAGCTGGCCAGGCAAAGATCCTGGTTCTTATCAGAGGGGCTGACTGCCATCAGAGGTGTCCTTGGGAAATCAGAAATCACCAATCAGAGTAGCTAAGGGACAAGGCCAATGGGAGCCTCACAGCCTCAAGCACTGACAAGTGATGATCTGACAAGTCCATAGTGATGAGAAAGTCTGAGGTCCAGCTGGGAAGTCAGGCTGTGGGCCCAGGTCTAGATCAGCAGGTGCAGGCCTGGCTGAGACACAGCTGGAGCTCAGAGGAGGACCAGGCTCAGAGTGTCCACGTGAGAAGGGGAGCAGCCCTGCCCGCGGCCTCTCTGAGTCCTCCCTGGGAGCTCTGGCTCCAGAGCTGCAAGCTGGAAGGGACTCAACCCCCTTGCACTGAGCCTCCTTTGGCCACGAGCCCAGCCAGTGAAACCTCTGGGACGGTACCAATTTTATGTGGCTGTGCTCTAGAGAAAGCCCACAAATAAATCCTCTAGAGCATGCTGGCATTGCCCCTTAACCTGTGTTCTAAAAAGACTAAAAGTCTAAAGTTCTAAATGGACTGGGGATCCTCCTGAAACCTGTTTGGTGGAAGGGATGAGGGTGGAAAGGAGGAGTTCCCATTAAAGCTTGCAGACCACGAGCAGCAATGCCCAGAGCCAGAGTGTGCCTGGCTCAGTAAGAGGTGGCTCTGCCTGTCCCGGGCGTGCTCTGTAACCAACACCTGCAGTGCTGCAGTGAGGAGGCCTCAGCTGTGGCGTAAATGGAGACGTGGCCTTTAGGCCCAGCCATCCCTTCAGCATTGTGGGTACCCTGGAGAAAGGAGGTTTGTGCAAAGTGAGGAGAGGTAAAACGGGAAGAAGGAAAGAGGCAGAGGCAGGAGAGGTTATCCCGGTGTGTCTGTGGAAGAAAAGCTTGAACCAGCCGGCGTATCCATGGTGGGATCCAGCTGCAGGGCAGCTGCTGGCACTGGACAGGATGGAGTTTTGGGGAGACACTCTGGGAGCTGCATCCCTGCATGGCTGGAGGCTCTCTGGCTGCTGTCTAACGTGGGTAGCAGGGCACTGCTCTGCAGCAGCCTTTTCACTGCTTTGACAGAGAATGCCAGGCCAGCAGCCCCGGCAGGGACAGGAACCTGCTCAGTGTTTCAGGTGCGGGCACAGCCGGACACCGCTGCCCTCACAGGCTGACACACACGGAACAGCTTGACAACAATGTACTTCTAGCATATTGCCATTGTGCACTTAGGCTGTCTCTGCTTTTTGTAGTGTCTTAAAATATAAATAGCAGGAAGAATGAGGGAAAATCACGGCCACTATCCTGAGACTGAGCGCATAATCATGGTGAATAATTTCTCATAATGGTAAATGATCTGGTTAATGATTTGGGTGTTCTTCACTAAAGCTCTGATTTTCTATTAAGGAACTTTAAAAATGTAAATATTAGATAGATTATCAATGGGTATTCTGAGGTGAACAAAGGAGGCCATTCTCAAATACCAAAGGCAGAATCAGGCCTTCAAGGCACAATTTCAGAGGTAGCTGGAGGTCTGAAAAATTCACATGGATTCCATCATTAGAGTGTTTTTTCCTCTCTGCTGACCACACAGGGGGATTGGCTCAGAAGATCACCAGCATTTCCATGCCATCACCTGGCTGCAGGAAAGAAATCTCTGTTTGCTGACCTCTCTTGTATGGATAAGAAGCAAATTCTGTGAAATTAAAAGATTTGGTCATTGAATGCAGGAACTTCATATTCCCCCACACTTTGATCTCCTATTGGTTATTGATCCCTTCACCTTTAATGCAAATTTGGTCCTCATTTTCTGGTTCTCTTATCAGTCTTTTCCCAGACCAGGTGTCTCCAACCACATCAGGGGATGATGCTACTCAGAGCTCTTTTTAGGTTGGTACTAGGTACAGATTTAATTCAGGCAATTCCAATCAAATCTGATTTTTGGTTGGTTGGCTCTTTTTTCCTACTGTAATTGATAGGAAGTGACCAGTATTTGTTTTGGGATGGATGGATGGATGGATGGATGGATGGATGGATGGATGGATGGATGGATGGATGGATGGATGGATGGATTCACAGCTGACAAGTAGTCACTTAAGACTGAAGAATGAAATGTGAGTGCCTGGAGCTGAATGAAAACTCTCCTACAAGAGCCAGCACAGCCCCTAAAGGCACCCAGCCCAATTAAACAAAGGCAGCAGGCTTCATCAGGCTAATTCTGTCCCAGGAGTCACACATCCCTGGATGTTTCCAGCTGTTGCTCAGACCTTTCAGGTTAAGAATCAATCACCAGCTGGTGCAGGAGGCAGAGTTTATAGCCTTAGACATGTAAGACATGAAGTGCCTGTGTCTGCAGAAGTCCCTCTGGTCCCACTTTGCAGACAGTGGAGGGAAGGCTGCCACCCAGAACAGCATTTCACATGCTGCTATAAGGATCTCATTGTTTGCTACATCCCCTTGCCCACAGAGGGAGCATAGTTCTGAACATCCATCCCTGACATTTCTGAAATCAGATTAAATCAATCCCACATGTAGGGGAATTAGGGCTTTCAAGAGACTCTGCTTAAACCAGGTGTCAGAGGCAGCTCAGCTGTTCCCTTTTTGGGCAAAAAACAGAGATGCATTTAGATCTCTACCTTTTCTGCTGCTGCCAATTCAACTGAGCTGAAGCAAATCTAATAAATTCCTTTTCTTCCTCTCTGTGAGACAAGTCTTTGGCTGACTTTCTATGGTATATGCCATGTACTAATGTCAACAGATTATTTAAACTGTGACAGAAGATCATCTGCATTTAAAATATAATCTTTAATCTGCAGTGTAAGCTGACATAGGAATCATCAGCCCAACACCATCCCTAATGCAAGAAAACAAGGAAAATGCTTCTATCAAAATTTGAATGACCCATTTTGGAGGCACCGGATGGCAGAACTGCTGGAGGTAGGACACTTTACTTCAAAATGTCTATTGTGAATGTATAGAGAAAATTCAAGGGAGAACTAAGGCCAAAACTCACTTAAAGGGCCTCAGAGCCACTACACAAAAATTGCATAAACTGAGGGTTATTTCTGAGAGGTGTTCTGAATTAGGGAATAAAAGACCAACTGTCAGTGAACGGTGGCTGCTGTGAGTGTTGCTGACTTTAGCAAAGAGCTAAGGATCAAAGCAATAGTCTAAAACTTTCGTATGGGCTTGGAGAGCAGAATTGGGCAGTTTGCACTTGAGCTACATGGATCTAACAAGTTAAGAAAACCAGTGTGAATGTGTGCTGTTAGAGACTGCAGGGAGCTTTTCATGTCGTTCTCTATCTGTCAGGCATCGGCTGTATGGAGAAATCACTCAAAAATGTTCTTTCATTCCTCTGTTAATGGAAACAGTAGAACCCAGAAAGATCCCTTCTAAGTATATCAGGCCATCAAACGTCTGAGAACATTAGGAGTTTCTTTGTTGTGCTTGTGTGTTAAACTCATCTGTGGCTCCAGGATCCACAGCTTGCACCTTTGTGTTCATGTCATAAAACCCACAGCCAAAAGACGTCCTGTGTGAGTAACTTACAGCCTGGAGGGGAAATCAGATGGAGCCAGTCCGAGGAGTGACTGAGCCATGGCAGAGCTGTGTGCGCTGCTCTTGCTCTGAGGCTGTGTCCTTCTCTGCATGCCAGCTCTGTTGACGTGGTCCATGTGTGTACAGTGCAAAAGGTGCTTCCCCCCCTCTGTCCCCATTTATGGAAACGTTTCTGATGCCAAAATGCATTTTGTGCCTTGAGATTTGCTAGTGTAGGGCAGTGGCTGGTACCCCTTTGGTAAGAGGTGGTAAGAGTCCGAAGGGTGCAGA
Source organism: Dicrurus megarhynchus (assembly GCA_013399195.1). Taxonomy (NCBI): domain Eukaryota; kingdom Metazoa; phylum Chordata; class Aves; order Passeriformes; family Dicruridae; genus Dicrurus; species Dicrurus megarhynchus. The sequence goes on from VXAD01009454.1 coordinate 36,815, forward strand.
ATTAACCACCCCTTTCTCCTCTGTGGCAGGCTGATCTCTTCTCTCTTTCAGTGCCTCAGTTTCCCATCCTGGGCAGTGAGAAGAACAGAGCTGGTCCAGCACTGCGTGAACATCCCATCGGCATCGCACACAGAGCAATGCCCCTCGGGGTAACAAGGCCATGTGAGCCATGAAGAGGATGGAACTGAGCTTCACCCTCTGCACTTTCTTATCATTCTCCATGGGTACCTCTACCTCGAATTATTCCTTCTTCCTTTGCCTGTCTACAGACAGAATTTTGGTTTGGTTTATTTTGGTGCTGCTTTCTTTGGTCTGTGGGTGTTTTGGTGGACAGGAGTTGTTTTAGGTCTTCCCTTCACAGCTTCTGCTTGCTCTGTTTGGGAGTGCTTTCCCCAAAGCTGGGCTCTTTGAAGTATTTCTGTCCCACAGACAGCTGGGGATTGATGTGAGTATGAGCCAAAGCCTCCCACAGCCCAAACTTCCCTGGCTTCCATCTGAAGTTGAGCTGCTCTAAAGGTAACTTCAGATGTCTTGGGGGAAGACTGCCTGCCCTGTCAGTCCACTCAGCAGGAAAAACAGAGTGCAAGGAGCAGTGCCCACTGCTCCCTAAAGCAGCAAAATGGGTTTTTGTTCTTTGGTCTGTGGGTGTTTCAGTTGTCATCTGGGCTATCCCCGCACTGCAGAAAGTGCCTGTGGGACCAGCTGGGAGCACAGACCTGACATCTGGGGGGAGTGCATATTCTCAGCAATAAACCCTGCACCCATGATGGTGCCACCCATTAAATGCTAGCTCCTCTTAGTGGAAGGCTTGGTGAGTGTCTCAAACAATGAAACTCGGAGGGCCCTGACACTACACACTCCCAGCACGCACAACGATTGCCTTCTCAATTTGCTCAGCCCAACCAGCTCTAGAGTCACACCCTCTGATCCAGCAGCTCTCCAGGGATTCACAAGAGATTCCTTGTTTGAGTAACTGGCTGAAGCACCCTGATCTTGCTGCAGTGACTACAGCTCTGACAGTCTGTCCATCTGATTCCTCCCAGATGGAGCCAGCAGAGGAAGGAGATGCAGGAAACCACACCCTGCTGACTGACTTTGTCCTCTCTGGATTGTCCAGCCGCCCAGAACTTCAGCACTTGCTGTTCTTCACAATGTGCTTAGTTTACAGCATGACCCTCTTTGGGAACCTTCTCATCTGCATGGTCACAGTGCACCCCACCCTCCACATGCCCATGTACTTCTTCCTCCGCGTCCTGTCCCTCCTGGATATTTCCACAGCATCAGTCGTTGTCCCCAGGATGCTGGTAAACCTCCTGGCAGAGGACAGGAGCATCTCCTACACGGGCTGTGTCACACAGCTCTACTGTGTGGTGTTCCTGGCGGCCACCGAGTGGTACCTTTTGGCAGCCATGGCCTACGACCGCTATGTGGCCGTCTGCAGCCCCCTGAGATACGCTGCCATCATGAACACCAGAGTCTGCCTCTCCTTGGTGCTGCTCTGCTGCTGCAGTGGCAACGTTGTGTCGGTGGTGCAGACAGCCTGGGTGTTCACCTTGTCCTTCTGTGGGCCCAGGAGGATTAACTACTTCTTCTGTGACATTCCCCCCCTCATCATGCTCTCCTGCGCTGACACCTCGCTGTACGAGAAGCAGATCATCTCAGCCACAGTGCTCGTCATCCTCACGCCATTCTGCCTCATCCTGCTCTCCTATGCCTGCATCATCTCCAGCATCCTGAAGATTTCCTCTGCAGAGAGCAGACACAAGACCTTCTCCACCTGTTCCTCACACCTTACTGTTGTAACGTTGTACTGTGCAAGTGGGACTTTGATTTACTTACAGCCAAAATCCAGCAATTCACAAGACACTAAGAAAATTCTTGCTCTCATATACACAACTGTAATTCCCACATTAAACCCCCTGATTTACAGCCTGAGGAATAAAGAAGTGAAAGAAGTACTAATCAGAGTGATGGCTGTGTGGATGAAGAAATAAAGATTTTTTTTGTCCATGAATGTGTGAGTTAAAAACCTTATTTCCATTTTTGATGGGTTTTAATGGTTTACTAGCTCAGTGGAAACTGCAGGCACAAAGATCTATTTCACACTTGTAAATATTTTGTCTTTTTCATTGCTTCAGAAGCAAATTATTTAGAATTTCTATCTCAATTTCTTCCTTAGGAGTACAATATATATACCAGACATTTCTTCTAAAACAGAGCATCTGAAACCCACCCCACTCCCCATGTCCAATTCAGGTATCCAGGCTGGAACTTCTCACATCCATTGCAGGAGTGCACCTCACCTTCTCACTGAAGAAATACTCCTTTACAGTGAACTTTTCAGGCCAAGCAGGACTAATTGATAGGGACTAGGTGTATTGCTTTGCCTTTTTTTTCCCTTGCTATATGTTTTCCATTCCTTTGAGCAGAAAAGAGGTCCACTGAGTGAAAGTGATAAGGTAATCCGTTCACTTCTTTCAGAGATTCGTGTTTTTCATTTAAGGTGCGGGGAAAGCAAAGGAAAGGAGGATTGACTAATGCTCATTCCTTATTTCCAGCGAGAACTCAGCATTTAATACAGCCCAGTGCCCACACACTCCAAGCACTGTGGAGTCTGAGCCATGGGACAAGAGTGTTCTGCATGCTTGAGAAATTCATCCAGACATGAAAAGAAGAGAGTTTATAGAGGATTAGCTGATATCTGTAAGGGCACTCAGAGAAAAGGGCTGCTACAACCTAGGAGTATTTATTTGGGAGGGTTTTGAAGTTTATTCTGAATAGAACAGGCACTGGGCCTGAGCCTGCAACATCCAAACTGTAGTTTCATACTGAGGTCAAGCAAAAGACATCTTCACTACCAGTGTGGTCATACTGATCTTTGAAGGCTGTGTCTGTCAGAAAGGTTTAAGGTTTCATCTGACTTAGTTAACTGACCACAAAGGCAGTAAAGGGCAGTATAATTGAGTATAATGTTATTTTTTTGGTTTCGTTTGCTTGTAAAAGAGAAAGGCAATGTAAGTCATCTCAGGATGAAGTCATTGCCTGACTTCAGAAACTTCACAACGAGTTAATGACAAAGTGGTTAATTGCATTTGGCAATGTTGTTTGCTTAGACTCCTCTAGGGAACTTAACTTGTCTCTGTATTGTTGAAACCCTTTTTTCTTTATAATTAGAACACCGGAGAAAGAGCTAATGAAATTTCATTTACATTTCTGCAGACTTTGCTTCTGGGAGCTGATCTACTTTTACCTCTGTAAAAGCAGAGAATTTTTTTTCTTGTTTTATTCCCTGAAAAGATAATACTGAAAGAAGCATTTCTTATTAAAAAAAAAAAAAAAAGGTTAATTACTCTAGTATAGTAACAGTAGTGTTAATCACTTTAAGGGACATTGCATTCCAAATGGTTAAAGCTTTTCATTTGCCTCTTTTAAGGATTTTTCAGACTCCAGTCCAAGGAGAAAGAGACATCCAAATCATTCATCCCTTTGGAATAAACCTTTTTTATATCTGCTGGAGTGCCCTCCCACCAAACACTGTCAGCAATTTAGTGTTTTTCCTGAATTCATCTCTCCTGTTTCCTGTTTCCATACGCCACATGTGCATCAAGGATTCCCCAAACAGAAACTGATGTGGTAAAAAGCCAGGCAGGTCTTTAGCCGGTGTAAATCAGAATTTCACCTCTAGCAAGGAGCACTGATTTTTGGTCTCTAAGAAACAGCCACTGGTTTTGCTAGAGCAGAGCTCACCTGAACTTACACCATCCTCTCTCCTCTATAAAAAAGGGAAGTTCTGGTTAAATTATGGATTCAGTGGATCACAGCTTCACAAATACACCAGTGCAGAAGTCTGTGCCTGGATTCATCTCCCCAACCCCAATATGTGAACTATTGATTCTAGCACTTTTATGGAAAAATGTGTTTTAAAAAAACTCACATATTTTAACATTTTAATTTCTTTCTATAAATTATTTTCAGAAGTCTGTGTGAAATGGTATTTAATAATTAATTCATTCACTTTTTCTGACAAAAATTAGTACTGATTTAAATGTCTGTCTTGATATGGGCTGCTGAGCTCTTGACATGCTGCCACAGTTTGTGGTTCTGTCAAGATCACCTCCTGTCATGGGTGCACTTGATCTCCTTAAGGAGGCTCCAAGAAAACAGCTAAATTAGTCTTTAGACATGTGTCATTTGTGCAGTACTTGATTCTTCACTCTGGAAACACAAAATGAAATTTTAACATTGTTGGAATGTGCTGCTGCTTTAATTTAGCTTTGGACATTAAAGGTTGGTATTGAGTTTAATTTTTTATTAACATTACAAGGGGTTTATTAATATACATGTGTATATAGAGTATATAATGTATACTAGAGAGAGAAAGAAAGAAAGAAGAAGGAAAAAAGAGAAATGCTGCAGAAAAAAGAAAGGAGAGGAGAGGAGAGGAGAGGAGAGGAGCGGAGAGGAGNTATAATGTATACTAGAGAGAGAAAGAAAGAAAGAAGAAGGAAAAAAGAGAAATGCTGCAGAAAAAAGAAAGGAGAGGAGAGGAGAGGAGAGGAGAGGAGAGGAGAGGAGGAAAAAGAAGAAAAAGAAGAAAAAGAAGTTGGATTTATTGAATTGTTGAATTTCTGTTATAAGTGATCTGGAGAATTCCAGATGGCTCCTAGAGATCACATGGTTCAGAAATAATATAAGTTACAATAAATAAGAAATACAATAAATAATTACAAATAAATCCATGCACCTTACAGCTTTCACTAAGACCCCATGGCACCTGAGTCGGCACTCCAGAAGCACAGCTGATGCCACAATTCTGTAACTATCACCCTTGGAGCCAGAAACAACGAACACACTCTGAAGGGACAAGGAAAGCATCATCTAAAGGGTGCAAAGAGACAAACCCCTCTCCAGGCTCTGGCACACAGCGCTCACCCTCTGCCAGCAGGGAGGGAGTGAAGCAGCTCGGATCAGAGGCAGCCTGGGCACAGCCTCTGGTGCCAGTGCTGATGTTTGGGCAGCCAGACCACCAGCCAGTTGGGCAGGGATTCACAGGTAGCTGGGAAATTAAAAATCAGTCAGTTTATACACACAGCCAGCACAATGAGCCCTTCAGCTCCCCATGGAAGAAAGGGGAGATGGAGAAAATAAAGAATGCCAAGAAATTTTTTGATTTTAAGACATGACAAGAAATTTTGACCTTTGACAAAACCATCAAATAACGACATAAGGAGGTGGTTTCCTCTTGTTTGCTTTTATTACTTTCTTACTTTTCTGGGTTTTTTTCTTTTTCTTATTATAAGTTCTACTTCCTTGTACCACTTTCTCCTCCCATCAGTTGTTTATATGTTTTGTGGGAGTTTTTTTTGTTTCTACTGTCATGAGGGATTTCATTTCTCACTTGTCTCTCTAAGGGAATTAAACTCAAACTGCTCTAAACCTAAATAATCCTTATAGCTCTGAGAATTTTCTCCCACTAAAGCATTTTCAGTATGCTTTTTTTTCTATCTCAACATAGCTGGTGAAGTTACTAATGCAGTAATGTGCAGATGCCATCGTGCTGATGCCAAATTGATTTTTGCTTTTTTTCTTTTATATATTCTCTGTATTCTTTACACATATACTTGTAGCTCTGCAGCCTATTATTGTATTATAGTTGTTTTCTCAGTACTTTTCCCTGCCCTGATAGGCAGAGTGACAAAACACATTCCGAGGCCCCTATCCTATCTTGGTTCTCCCTAGGAACCAAGGTTGAGACCAGCTCTTCGAGACATATTTTTATTAACAAAGCTTAGTTCCCATCTGAGGGGGGAAGACTTAGAAAGGGGCTGAACCAGGGGGGAAATTACCTCACCTCTTATGTCTCTAATTGGTGATTTTTGTCAAATATTTGCTAAATTTATAAAACTGTATTCACCCCATGGGGGGGTGGGCATTTTGTGGACATTTTCCATGTCTGCCCCTGGAGGCCTCCAATAAAGACCAGCCTCTATATTACCTCCTACACCAATATCATCTCAAAAGTGTCTTGTTTATTTCTGGGTTCCTTAAGGCATCAGTGCTAACTTAGAGGTGAAACTCCCCTGGATTGCTAAAGAGAAGTGAGATGTGCTGGAGGGGAAGGCTCAGCTGTGGTTTCCACAGGAGAGAACAAGGGCGTGGGTAGGGCCCCTTGCATGGTCAGTACCCAGGGTGTGCCAGGGTGATGTCTTTGCAGGTGATTTATTACAAACAACTTTTATTAGGCCCTAGGCATTGCACCATACTCCATGGAGGATGAGAAAACGTGTGACTGACCTTCCTAAACTGATGGGCGGTGAATGCTGTCCCCATCTCGCATCCAGGAAGTTGCTCACTCACTGAAGGAGCAGGGATATCAGTGGTGAACACAGTTTTCTCATGGAAGCACCAGATTTGATGTCTTTGGATCTGCTGTGCGATCGGGTTTCTGTACTCCTCCTGACTGAAATATTTTCCCCAGTGTTCTCCTGATGGCCTTTTTCATCTCAGTGTTTCTCAACGTGTAGATCATGGGGTTTAGCATGGGAGTGACCACAGTATAAACAATGGAGGCCACCTTGTCCCTAGGGTATTTCTTATAAGGCTGGGCATAGGTGAAGATGCAGGGGATGAATATTAAGCTCACAACAGTTATCTGTGTCCCACAGGTAGACAGGGCTTTTCGCTTCCCTTCCGTGATGCACGTCCTTATCTTAAGCAAGATGATGATGTAAGAAATAATCAAGATTACAAAAAGGGTAATGAGGATGCCTCCACTGTTAAACACCATCTGTAGCTCAGCCCTGCGAGTGTCAGTGCAGGCTAGTTTGATGACTTGAGGGACATCACAGTAGAAACTGTCCAGTATGTTTGGGCCACAGAATGGGAGCTGAAGAAGAAAACCAGTTTGTATAACAGAATGAAGAAACCCGGCGAGCCACGCAGCCGCCACCAACGCTGTGCACGTGTTCCAGGTCATGATAGACAGGTAGCGCAGTGGCTCGTAGATGGCCACGTACCGATCAACCGTCATCCCTACGAGTAAAAAAGACATTGCACCTGCAATGAAATGGAAGAAGAACATCTGGAGGAAACACTCACGGAATGAGATCGTTGTATGCTGCGTGAGGAGGCCTGACAGCAGTTTGGGGGTGTTGACCGAGGAATCGCTGATGTCAAGGAAAGCGAGGTTGGCCAGGAGAAAGTACATGGGTGTGTGGAGCTGCTGATCCACAGCCACAGTGGCAATGATGGTGAAGTTCATTAGCCAGGTTATTGCATAGATGAGAAAGAAGATCACATAGAGACAATACTGCAGCTTGTGACTCTGTGTCAGGCCCAACAGGACAAATTCTGTCACCGTGGTGGTGATGTTCTCTAATTCCATTCTTTATCCCTGCACCAACCAACAAGAGCAATAAAGATGACTATAAATGTGTGTTGGACTATAGAATTATTAAAACATAGAATTATAGAATAATTTATGTTGGGAGGGGTTTCTGGAAGTCATCAAGTCTCACAAACGCTGGACTGTTCAGGTGTATGACCAGTCTTATAGGAAAAACAAACAAACAAATTCCCTTACATTTAGGGAGAACTTGGGATGTTCCAATTAGTGTCTGTTGCCTTTCATCTTATTGTTGTACACCACCAGGAAGTGTCTGGCTCCATCTCCTCTGTACCCTCATCTCATCAGCTAGTTATACACAGAAATAAGGTCTCCCCTTAGCCTTCTCTTCCATAATGGTGAACAAATCCAGTTCTCTCAGCCTCTCCTTGAATGTCCTGTGATCCAGCCCAGTGATTAATTTGGAGGCCCTCCAAGGAATTCAGTCGAGTGTATCACTGTCTTTCTTGTCCTGGAGTGCTGTATTCTTGACACAGCCCTGCACTGATGGAGGGGTGGGATCATTTCCCTGCACTAGCTGGCCAGACCTTTGCTAGCAGAGCCGAAGCTGCCTGTCACCTTCTTTGACAGAGGAACACATTCCCATCTCCTATTCAGCTGTTTGTCTACCAGGGTCATTATCTACAAAGCTGCCTCCTGGACAGGCCACTAGCCCCTGCTGATTGCACAGGCTTGTCCTTTCCCAGATGTAAGATGGCATATTTACTTATGTCAGACTTTATAATGTTTGTGCCAACCTATTTCTCCAAACTGTCCCCACAAATACCAGCCCTGCCATCCGGAGTACTGCCTGCTTTCCCCATTTTGCTGTCCTCCTCCACTCCTATCACTACACGCCTTTGTGTAAAGTCCCTCTCTATTTCTCTTGTAGGCCTCTTTCTGGTACTGGAAGGCTGCTGAAAGGTTTCCCCAGAGCTTTCTCATCTCTCCATACACTAAATAACCCCAGCTCTCTCAGCCTATTCTCAGAGGGGAGGTGCTCCAGCCTCCTGACCGTATCTGTGGCCCTGCTTGGATCAGGAGGTCCATGTCCATTTGTGCAGGTCCATGTGTTTCTTATGCTTGGGGCCCCAGAGCTGAACACCATTCCCCAGGTGGGGTCTCAGGAGAGGGGAGTTTATGGGTGGAATTATCTCCCTTGACTTGCTGGCCATGCTGCTTTTGATGCAGCCCAGGATAGGATTGGCTTTCTGGGCTGTGAGAGGACATTGACAGGACAAATCCAGTTTTTCACCCACCAAATACCCTCCAGTCCTCCTCTGCAGGGCTACTCTCAATCCATTCATTGCCCAGCCTTGGGACTGCCCTCACCCAAGTGCAGGACCCTGTACTAGGCCCAGTGAACTTTCTGAGGTTTGCCCCAGCCCACTTCTCTCCTGTGAAGATCCCTCTGGATGGCATCCCTTCCCTCTAGAACATCAACCACACCCCTCAGCTTGTGAAGCAGCACCTCTGACAGGAATGCACCTCACCAGAAGCAAGGACTTGCAAGTTAGGCTGAGCTGAAGCTTAATCCATGGAGCTGCAGGGGTTCTGTGTCTGAATACAGACAGAAGAGTCACCCACACAGGACCTGCTTTCCCTCATCCTCCAATCCCATCCTTTGGACTGGCTGGACATGTAAGTCCACATTAGACCAGATGATCTGTGCACTGAGAAATAAGTCAGGACAAGGGAGGTGGCTGTCTCAGCTCCCATCAGAGTCAAGGAGTCTGGAGAGAGAATGTGGTCCCCCTAAAGGTGACACCACTGTGGTCAGGCTACTCCTCCTTGGGCTCCATGGACAGCTCAGTCTCAACCCCAATTTCTTTCCAAGTTCTGGGTTTCCCTTACATTAGATTATTACAAAGATCTCTGCATCACAGTCCTTTTTCAAACTTCTTTTCAGTCAGATAACTGGCATGAGTTAAAATCACAGAGACTGTGCTTCAAGTTTTGGAAAAATAATGTTGTAATATCCAGTGAATTTGGAGACACTGAGAGGAAGTTCTAAGAGAAGATGGCATCTGCTCACCTGCACCCACAGCCCAAGATGACTGAGCCATTTCCCAGATGGGAAGTTACTACCTCTATTTGGCTGCTGAAACAAAAATCTAATTTTTGTTTGAAAAAGCTACATGCAGAATAAACCACAATTTTTTTATTTTCCCCTATAAACTGTTAAACTATTCCCAAAATGGAATTTCAGACAACTGTAGAGACCAGAACTTGCTGCACATTTCCATTGCCTCTGGTGAATACTCTGCAAGGATTCTGTAATTTTTTTCCCATCACAGTTAGCTCCTTAATGTCAGTGAATAACTCCATTTTAAATCCTTATACACCTAATCCTATTTTCTGCTTGAAAATTGCAGATTTTTTTCCACAGGTCCAAAAAGGAAAGCCGCTTTAGGTATGAAATCATGTTTTCTAACAATCCACAGTTAATACTGTGTATTCTTTGTTCTCATTTCCCATAAAAACCAGTATTTTCACAGAAGCTTGGGGGAGAGAAAAAGCAATTTGCTTTCAACCCTAATCCAACCTTCCTTTTTTGCCTCAGTAATGTCCCTAACATAAAAGTAAGATCGAGCTCCAGCAAAAAACTGAAATACAGAAATGCTGTGAGACAGCTACGACTTGTGCAGCACAGCCTGCCTTCCCTCAGACCTCTCCCAGCACACGGGGAGCGCCTCTGAAGCTGACTCTCTTAAGTAAGATATATCACAAGAGATAAGCAAGCATTTTCAGGTCATCTTCTCTTTCACAGTATAATCACTGTCACTGGCAGCGTGTGGAATTCCTCATCCTTCCAGTATTTTTGGCAGAAAGAGCAAATACCTTCAGCAAACTCCTGTGATCCACAAAAGCTATGAGATGTCATTCTCAAGTTACGAGATAATAGAGCACAGCTCTACTCAGAGGAGCAGGGGATGCAAACCTACCTCCAACAGAAGACTCCAACAACCTTCCCTTGTAGGATTCCTGATGCCTTTGTTAAGGGAAATGATGGGATTCAAGAAGAAAGCAAAATCTCAAATCACCTTGCACTTCTGGTCATTCAAAAAAAAAATAACAATAATATAATTAGCAAAACTAGATTTTGTCACCAGGGGGCTAATTAAAAAGTTCTTGTAGTGCTTCATGTCAGGTGGATCAGGACCACGTGCAGATGCAGGAACCTTGTGATAATTGGAACAGAATTAAGATGGGAATTTTCATGGCAGTGTAGTCACTTCTGCCGTTCACAAGACAAGAAAATGCAAATTATAACTCTCCCAGCCACAGACTCGCTGCCCTGGAGCTTGTGTTCAACTATGCTTTGAAATAAAAGTTCAGTCATTGCTACAGGATTGTCATATCAGTGAAGCCTTCAGGGCAGTGATTATTCCAAAACACTTCTCTGCTCCTTTACAAAGTGAATTTTTTTAGTTATCCAGTAAAAAGTTGGTCTACACATGCACAAAGGAGCACAGACACCCACCAACAGGCAGAGAAACCACAGTAACCTAACCAGAGAAATGGACACTGATGCACCTCTTCCAAGGGCTCTCCCAGGAGATGCAGCAGCCCTGACAGTGAGTGTACAGCCCTCTGTCAAGGGATGGCAGGAGCTGCTGCCACCTCCAGCAGACCCAGCCCAGGACCCTCCTGTAAAGCTCCTGTGAGTCCAGCCTGAACACCTGATGGCTCAGGGTGTCTGCCCAGGCTGAGGGATGTGGCTGCCGCTTTGCCCTTGGCAGCTTCATCCAGCAGCACAGCCAGGAACCTATCCCAGGCACAGATACAAACACAGATGCTTGCCCAGGATTTCAGCTGCAGATTTATGATTTTTTTAAGCTGTGAGAAGGGACAAGGTAGTCACAACATGCCCTAAAATCTTGGAAAATCGTCCCAGTCAAGTCTGAACCATGGTTCAGTGGAAATTAAGGGGTACAAGGAAGGGAAATACCAACTTTAATTAGGAAAACAATGTCTTAAAATTTGTGAAAGAATGTGTAAAGCAGACTAACAACACAAATAGTGCAGAACTACGACAGGTACAAAAAACTCAGAATTAAGCCTTGCTGTCTTTAATACTGTGTTGCAACTTAGCAGTCAGCCCAGAGCTAACCCCAAAGCAAGGCACCAGTGCAGATCACTCAGCTCTGCCAGAAAGAGACCAGAACTCCAGGATCAACCCGGTCACAGATGTCACATGTCCTGGTACCTGGAGAGATGTGGCTGTCACAGCCATACACTGGGCTTGCTTGCAGAAACTGATACTTACAGAGGTGCTACTGATCCTAAGTGCCTCAGTGTGTTCCTGCCTATTGCCCCTGATGGGGGACCAGTGACTGCAGCCCTTGTTGACACACACAACCCCTTCAATGCCCAGAGGGGTCACTGCCCCACTGAATACAGCCCAAAGGAGGCCCATTTGGGCCCCAGGGGAATGAAGAGTGCAGCAGGACAGTGTCAGATGTGGAAGGAGCATGTCGGCTCATTTGGGAACATCTGGTCAAAGGAGCCATAAAAGGCATACAGATAAACCAGACGTGATGGGGAGGCTGTGATGAGAAAAATCCTGATCAGACACCCAAAAGGGGTAAGGATGTGTGAGGCTGAGAACATTTATTTTTACAGTAGGGAAGTAATGGAAGACACAGTCATAAAACCTGACCAATTAGCATTAACAAGGCAAATAACCAGAAACAAATGGCATCACTCACACCAGTTGATGAGCTTTTTAGAACCTATAGGCAGCCAGGATTTTGCAGTGATAAGGATGCAAACCTGAGTGTCCAGGATGTTGGATGAAGACAGTGGGATGTCAGCTGTTGAGGGACTGTGCAGGGACAGGGAGCAGCCAAGATAGGGGTTAGACAGAAAAGGGCTATAAGAGGCTGGTTGGGTGTAAACCTGGGCCAGGCAGTGCTGGTCTGGCTGAGCTCTGCACTGACCACCACAGTCCTGGCTTATTTAATCTTTCTGTAACTGTGCAGCCTCACAGGGTCCCATCTGCGTGCTGCAAGGACCAAGTGCCAGCTACCAGGCAGTGAGCATGTGCAGATTTGGGGCCAGCTTCTGAATTCAGATAGGGGCATAGGGAGAGCAGAGACCCAGCCTGTGGTAGCAGCTCCTGACACCAGTGGGAACTCACCCTACAGCCACTGAGGCAGGAATACTTTGTGTCCACAAAAGGAGTTGCTGGGGAGGGAAGCACGAGCGAGGGGAGCAAGGGGCTCCATGGCAGCAGCTGGAGTAGGACAGCCACTCACAGCGTGCGTGCCTGATTCTGGGGGAGGCAACTGTGTGTACATCCCACAAACCAGGTGTGCATGTGTGTATCTGCCAGCAAAAATTCAGTCCAGCTGGCAAGCTGGAGACTCCAGGTCTGGGCAGGGTTATCAGGAAGGCAAGGGATCCATGCTGGTACCGGGAGGTACCTGCAAGCCTCTGGGATAAGCATCTGAGTGCTGCGTCTTTGGCGTGTCAAGCTGGACCAGCTGGCAAGTAGGGGACCTGTGGGAAGGGTCAGGAGTGGTCCATGTTGGAGTGCTGGGTGGACAGAGGGGTCATACCAGTGTTCAGAGGATTCCTGAGTGCATGTGCTTGTGAACACTGAGGGTGTCACGGGTGTCTGCCAGCCCCATCGTGCATGGTGCTTGTGTGTTACCTGTGTCCTGTGTGGGGTGCTGCTGACAGCAGCACCTTGGCTGGGGCTGTCTAACAGCCCTGTCAGTGCCATCTGTGTGTCCCTTGTCCACGTGTCTGTGTGTGACAGCAGCTCAGCATCAGGGCTGGCTGACCCTGCAAACAGGACAGGGACAGCTGTGTCCTCAGCTTGGACAGAAACCCTGGGTACGGGGCCCCCAAGCTGGGGTGTCAGTGGCCACACAGGAGGGTCCTGGGCCACAGCTAGTGAAGGCAGCAGCTGCTTTTCACATGGCTGAACAAAAGCATTCACTGCCAAAGGGACAGAGACACCTGCCCCCAGGCAGAGGGGCACAGCAGTTGGCTCAGGTGTGCCTGCAGAAACACTCTGCTAGCCCTGAGCACTGCGATGCCAGCAGCATTCAATAACACAACACCTGTACTCAGGATCACAAAGTCTTGCAGCCTGGGGACAGGGCTTCCTTAAAGCCATCAAAACTAGACACATCCAATCTAGATTTCAGCCTGCTGTCACCCAAACACACATCTTTTCTGGCTCTACTGCAGACAAAGGGGCATGGGATGTGTGTGAATTTACCATGATGGAAAGTCTTAATTGCACTCAGAAGACAGTGCTTCCAGATCCCATATAGAGATTCAGATGACAGAAGCTCATTTAAACCTGTGTTGTATTTAAGCCAAACACCATGCAGAGGCAACTTTTCAGAAGTCCTGAGTGAGTTACACATCCAGGCAGGGAGTCCAAAGCTTGGGAACTCTGCTTCGTGGCAGTCCTCTGTGGGATACAAACACCTCTTTCAGAAGAGCTGAAGGTGACAGTTCTTCTCCAGCTATACTTGTTTTCATTTCCAATCACAACCCACAGCCACTGCAATCATCAAGGTACATACAGGCACAGGAACCACCTCACCAGGCTGCCAAACCAGCTTGGCTGATACAAGGATGCTGCAGCCCACAACATCTGGGGAAGCTCTGAAGCCTGAGGCTCCAAAAACTCAGCTGAAGTAACTAAAACAGCAGCATTGATTGTCCCCACTGTACTGGCCCACAAGGAACTGGGTCTGTATCTCAGAGCAGGTCAGCCCACTCTCACAGACAGGAAACTGAAGCACATGGGAAGAGGAAGCAAGCTGCACCTAACTCACAGGCAGCAAAGACACAGTCCAAGCAACCCACAACATATCTCAAACCATGTTGCTTTCATGACTATTCCTGAAGTCCCATTTCACCTGGCTGTGCTTACATTAACTGCAAGGACTATCTCCAGTTCCATCTAAGCCCCATTCTAATTTTCCTGCCTGGAAAGCCAGCAGATTGCCATTCTGTCTCCAGTATGTACTGAGCAAAGAGGCAGGAGAGTGGGGCATCTAGACTTCACCAAGACTGATCCTTCAGCTACTCTGACAACATGGCATAAACCAGAAATACGTGGACTGCTGTTGTTCTGGATGGTTTCTTATTTCAAGAGCAGGTCTTTATCCGCCTGAAGGAACTTTTAATAGAATTTTCTAGCCCCAACTTACATCACACTAGGAATATTTCTCCAGAAGTACTGCTATAATAAACTTCACTGCTCTGTGGACACCCTGCCACCCACTTTAGGATGTGGAAGTGGGTCAAAGGTCAATTTCCTGCCACTACAAGATGATGGAATTGCCATCTTCTCTGCAAGGGAAGAGGTACTGCTTCCCAAGGCAGACCAGGCAGCTTGGATATCCTCAGTGCCCAGGCAGGGGGAACACCTGAACACAAGTACCAGCTCATGGGATCAGTTCAAGAAAACCACCCCAGTCTGAGGTAAGAACAATGAAGGCAATGGCTGAAATGCTCCTTCAGACTAAAGCAGTGACTTGCACTGCCTCACACAATGATGTACCACCCAGTTTTCCTCAGCACAAGCTTAGATGGAATGGGCACTTGGCCAAGGCAAAGCGGTCCAGGGGCCACAGTCTGATTGTCACCCTTTTCCCTACAGGCTGGCAAAGCAGTGTTCTCCTTCATCCCTGCCACAGCACAAGGGGTATGGAACCCTGGCAGGGTGTAATTCTTTGGACTAGACTTAGCTGAAGGTACTGACACATCAACTTGGTACCAGCCACAAGAAAAGAGAGGGCAAAGCCTCCAAGCACTCTGTATTCAGCACCCTTTGCACTCCCCTGAAGATGGATCTTCTCCCACAACCACCGAGACCAAGAAAGAGACTCATGCTCCTCTGCTTTGCCTGTGTCATCATGGGGAAAAATAGGAAGGGAGACTCCCAGTACCATGGAAGAACTACAACAGCATTACAACCTGTTTCTTGATGCCAGCTGTCTCTCAGGGGACAAGACATTACAGCCCCAGCTGCTCTGCCAGCAGTTCACACACACACCATGCAAAAGGGAACACGGGCAATTCCATGGTCAAAATCCTTTGAGGGGCTCGTGGCCTTCCCCAAATGCAGGTAATGTTGAGATTCAGATGGCAGCAAGAGGGATGATTCCTAAACTGGGGATGCACACAGGGAGATACACAGGGAAAAGATCGCTCACCCTTTCTGGATGGGGATGGGGAAGTGTCAAGGGGCAGGGCTCCCCTCTTTCATGGGAAGGCACGTGAGCTCACAAAAACAGGGCCCAGCCCAGCCCAACTGGGGAGGCCTTAAGCCACAATGTCCTTCAGAGCTCCAGCCAGGTCAGGGAAGATGAAGTGGTAGCCACTCTCCAGGGTGCGTTTTGGCAGCACCCTCTGCCCCTCCAGCAGCATGACCGCCCGCTCTGCCCCAAAGACAGCCCGCACTGCCCAGGCGGGCACCGGCACCAGGGCCGGGCGCCCCAGGGCTGCAGCGAGCTCCTGAGCAAAGGTGCCATTGGAGGTGGCAGGGGAGGATGGGGCAACACCATTGAGGATGCCTTGCACGGACTCTTTCTCCAGGGCATGACACACAATCCCAGACAGGTCCCGAATGTGGATCCATGGGAAGGGCTGGAGTCCGGAGCCCACGGGGCCTCCGAGTCCCAGGCGGAAAGGCAAGAGCATCTGAGAGATTGCACCACCATCTCGACCCAGCACTACACCTGTGGGGAGAAGAGAGTGAGACAAGGTGCCCCTGCCCAAAGGGCAAAAGCCCCCTCCACACCCAGACCTACAAAGCAGGAGAATCCTTAGAGGGCTGGACTGGAACAGGGCACCAACAAGGAGAGACAGAAGAGCTGATGCCCTTTACCCACCTCTTCCCACTCTTGCCCCAGCAGTAAAGCAGAGTCACCCTTAACAAGCACAATGCCCCATCTCACCTGATCTCACCACAACTCCACGAGCTGGGCTCCCAGGGATGAGAGCTGCAGCCTCCCACGAGCTCACCAGGCGTGAGAAGAAGTCAAAATCCCCTCCTGGACTGTCTTCAGTATACTCAGCCGTGGGGCTGGGGCGGTAATAACCTGCAGGGTGACAGCAGAAAGGGGGTCAGGGTTGAATGATGACACCAAGCCCCCCCTTCCCCATCAGACCATCTTCTCTGCCTCCAGGAGCCCAGAACTCCTGTGAGAAAAGGCTGAGAGAACTGGCATTGTTCAGCCTGGAAAAGAGACGTAACTGCAACCTTCCAGTGCCTGAAGGGAGCCTACAAGAAATCTGGAGAGAAACTATTTACAAGGGCCTGGAGTGCCAGGACAAGGGGGAATTGCTTCAAATTGAAAGTAAGTTTAGATTGGCTATTAGGAAGAAAATCTACCCTGTGAGGGTGGGGAGGCCCTGGCACAGGTTGCCCAGAGCAGCTGTGGCTGCCCCATCCATGGAAGTGTCCAAGGCCAGGTTGGACGGGGCTTGGAGCAGCCTGGGACAGTGGAAGGTGTCCCTGCCCATGGCACGGGGTGAAACTGGATGGTCTTAAAGGCCCCTTCCAACCCAAACCATTCTGGGATTCTATGAGCTCAAGCACCCCACCAGGGACATCCTCACATGAACAGCACAAGGTCTCTGATGGCAATGCTAACAAGTTTTTGAACCACCAGTGCGCTCTACGGGTTCAGTAGGATGCACCAACACTCAGGCAGCCCCAAAACCCAAAACAGGCCTGCAAGCAACACACTGAGCTGGCTGGAAGGTGCCTGCTTTAATATTGGGCATCACAGAGCATAAACCATGGCAGCTTTAAAGACTGCAGCAAGCAGAAATGCAAAGCTGGAGATAATGCAGAGGGCTTCGGCTGAGGCCTTGCTTAGACAAACTGGTTCTACAGAATGCCTAAAGGCTTTCACAGGGAAACACAGAAAAGCTTCTGTCCTAATGACACCAAGACAAAGCATAGGAACCCAAATTCCTCTCCAGCAGTACTAAGAAGCTTGTCAAGGCTTGCCTAAACACAGTGACATTGATGGCAATGAAGCTGACATTTCAAGGCAAGACATGTGCCCCCGTGGAACTGTGTTTCTGTCTGCAGGTAAAACCTCTCCAGGTCAGCATGAGGGATGTCTTGGCCAGGCCCAACCAATACCTACGCCAGTGACGAGGACCCAAGCACGGGGTGGCTGCTCAGCAGCAGCAATGGCTTTGGCCAAAGTCTTCGTGGTCTCCACCCGGCTGCTGATGACTTCCCTGCAGAAGGCATCACCCCATCTGGAAAAGGAGGAACCATGGATTATACACCTCACAAGGACAGCCCAGGAAACACTACCAGCAAGGGGGATCCCGGCAACACCCGCTCACAAGCACGGCAGAGGTCACAGGAGCTCTCCCCACCCCAGAGCAAAGGGAGGACGTGTCATCTTACAGCATAAACGCAGGGGAGCTTTGGAAGATGGTGGCTCTTCACTTCCCTTAAAAGACTGTGGGGTTTGGACTGCCTTAGGACAAAGTCAGCAAAGGAGCTAGACACCAAAGCTGGTGTTTCTCCTAGAAGTCAAACTTTGGTTCTGATTTTGCATTATCAAATATAGGCACCCAATGTCCTTTTGGAAATGTGGGACTAATTTTTCTGGCCTCCAGCTGCAGATCCAGAAGGGAAGCTTTTTTCCAAAGGCCTCTCAGAACCTACCAGGCCCACAGAAATGTTTTGGATACTTGAGGATGCAAATATCAACAGTCAGTTAACTCAAGAGCTCCCTGGTCATGTTGTTTCCTCCCTTTCCAACTTCTCTGACAACACAGGGTGGTCTTGCCTTCACCTTGCCCCAACAGCACTGGAAGATCAAGTTACCTGCGGAAAGGGTTGAGGACATTTTCCCCAGCCAAGTTGACCACAGCATCGCACGGGGGCAGTCCAGAGCGGGACACCTCCTCCTAGGCAGGAGTAACAGAGACATCACACATCAAGCTTTCCCTACAAATAAGCAGGGCAGGCTCCTAAGAACTCCAGCCAGTTTCTTCCTGACATTTCTGGGGCACAAGCAGGAATGGAAAAGGTTTTGCTCCTCGGAGCTACAGCACCACCCATTCCAATGACTGTGACCCATGGAGCACCCAGCAGCCCAAAAGTACATCCGCAGGAGCCACGCTTCCCTTGGCAGAGTCCCTCTATGCCATGGAAAGCCAGGGTGCACAGGCGTGTTTCTCAGCCCTATCGCGTTCCCCCTCTTGTGACCGCTCCCATCTCATACCCAGCTGATCCGATCCTCGCCCCCTTGTCGAGACACGTGGGTCACTTGGTGCCCTCGGCTCCGCAGCAGCTGGGTCAGGGCTCGGCCCACGAAGCCAGTCCCACCACCTGGTGAGAGACAGACAGGCCGTCACCGCTGTGTCCCCGGGCCAGAGGCGGACCGTGGCTGGGAGCGCATCACCGCAGCCCCGGCAGCGCCGCCGGGCCCTGGCCCGCGCACCGTGTCCAGCTTCCCGCACGCGGGGGGAAGAGGCGGCTTGGCCCCAACCCAGCGGGCAGCAGCCGCAATCCCACCCAGCCGTCCCCCAGAGCTCCGCTCCCCTCACGGCCCCGCGCTCACGGCCCCGCACTCACCCACCACCACCCGCATCGCGGAGCCGCGCATGCGCCGAGCAGCGCCCGCCGCGCATGCGCCCCCCAGCGGGGGGGGGAGGCACTTAAAGGGCCCGCGCGCCCCAGCGCAGTGCTCGGCAATGGGCGGGCGAACCGGCCCGGAGCGGGGCTGGGGGCACGGGGAACGGCCCGGGGTCCAGGGGAACAATTGGGGAGCAGTCCGGGAACAGCTCGGAGCGGGGCTGAGGTCACGGGGAGCGGCCCGGAGCGGGGCTGGGGGCACGGGGAACGGCCCGGGGCCCAGGGGAACAATCGGGGAACAGCTCGGGGCGCAGGGG
>VXAD01009454.1:56240-129692 GCA_013399195.1 Dicrurus megarhynchus
CGGCCCGGAGCGGGGCTGGGGGCACGGGGAGCGGCCCGGGGCCGAGGGAAACAATCGGGGAACGGCCCAGGGCCCAGGGGGAGACTCTGAATGGACCGGGGCCGAAGGGGGACATGGAAAAGGGCCCACGGGCTGCGCCTGGCACTGCGCTGAGCAGGGCAGCAGCGGGGAAACAGCAAAACGAGGAGGAGTTCGTCCGGCCAATTTATCATTTCGTTAAAAGAGCAGAAGTGAATGCCCGGAGAGCTGTGGCTGCCCCATCCCGGGAAGCGTCCAAGGCCGGGTTGGACGTGGTTTGAGCAGCTTGGTCTAGTGGAAGGTGTCTCTGCCCATGGCAGGGGGTGGAACGAGATGAGCCTTACGGCCCCTTTCAACCCAAAACAGTCTGAGATTCTATGGTTCTGCTATTCTGTGAAGTGTTTTTAATGTTGCTAGTAGAAAATGAAGAATTGTGCAGTTGGGAATTAGGCAGGGACTGTTTAATTGATCCTGAACCTCCCTTCGCTCTGACACCGGCTTGCATGTCTCCTTGGGGTCAAGGGAAAAGAAATTCTTTCAAGGATGTAATGCTGTCACTAGACTTGTGTCTCTTCTGAGATGTCATAAACACACACTGGAGACACAACTTCCCACCTGCAGACAGCTGGAGCAGCCTTTGCTTCACGCAGAGTTGCCTGTGTTGTCAGCTCCTTCTGCCCGTGTCCTTTGAAGAGCAGAGGGTGACAAGAGCCTGGAGGCAAGATCTCACACGTGGGTGGCTGAGCACAGCCGTCCCTGTCCCTCTCACCACCAGCTCTACACAAGTGCTATGTCCTGCATGTTCAGCAAGGAAGAAATGGGGTTTCTAGGAGGAGCCAGCTTGGAAATCTGAGAGACTCAAGAGTTATTTGCACAGGACGATGCATCTCTGTGCTTCACAGGTGGAGATGAGCAGCTGGTTTCTGTGTGGCACATGTTATCGGGTGGGTGGGTGAGCTGGAGCTGCTCTCCACACACAGTGTGGTCTGCTCTGCCTCTGTCTGCTGGGTAGGCCCATGATGGTGACGTTAGCTGAAGGTGCTGGATGCACGTTCTCCTTTTAACTCCTCCATGAAGGGCAGGTGGCTGTACTTGAGGGCAGCCTAGTAGGTCCTACAGTGTAAATTGTCAAAAAACCCGAGTTGTAAGGGACCTTTGGATATGTCTCAAACTTGTATTTTCCCCCCACATCCCTCTGTGTCATGGTGTTTCACTGGATAGAACCTCCTAGAAAGACAAAACCCAGCATGCCATTTCTCACTTCCTCCTCACAACCGCAGTGAATCCATTTAACAAGGACCATGCCATCAGTCGGGCCCAACCTGTAACAGAGTCCCAGCACCTGAGGAAGACCCACACTTCTGCTTCTGTCACGGGACAAAGACTGCCCAAAACTGCTGCTCAGATACGTGAGAATCATCATATGGAATGGTTTGGGTTTGGGTTTGAAGTGACCTTAAAAGATCACCTTGTTCAACCCCCTTCCTTGGGAAGGAAAGTCTTTCACTAGACCAGGTTGCCCAAAGCTCCATCCAACCTGGCCTCACACCTTTCCAGTCGTCTGCAACTTCCCTGGGCAACCTGTGCCAGTGTCTTACTCTTTCATAAAAAAATTCTTCCTTACACATAATCTAAATCTACCTTCTTTCAGTTCAAAGCTGTAAACCCCATCCTGTCACCACAGGTGTCACCCCAGGTCCTGTTACAAGGTCTTTCAGTCATACTCTTACGTATCCCTGTATCTATTGAAAGGCTGCAATAAGGTCTCCCCAGAACCTTCTCTTTTCCAGGCTGAACAACCCTGGCTGTCTTGGGCTGTCCCCTTAGCAGAGATGCTCCAGCCCTCTGAGCACCTTGGTGGCCTCCTCTGGACTCAGTCCAACAGGTCTATGTCTTTCTTGTTCTGGAGGCCCCAGAGCTGGATGCAGCACTTCAGGTGCAGTCCCAAGAGCGGAGTAGTGGGGAAAAATCACCTCCCTTGACTTGGTGGCCACACTTCTTTTGATGCAGCCCAGGATGTGACTGACTTTCTGGGCTGTAGCTGCTCATTGCCAGCTCAATTTTCCATCCACCAGTATCCCCACGTCTTTTTCTGCAGGGCTGCTCTCAATCCATTCATTCCCTGTATTGATATTGGAGGTTGCCCCTGCTCAAGTGGAGGACCTTGCACTTGGCCTTTTTGAACTTCATATCCCAGTCTCGTTCACCAGATGATTTTGTTTTGGTGCTGGGCAGACAAACCAAGCACAGATCCACGCTACAGAACAGGGTTACCTGGGAGCTCTGGGCTGCCCCTGACGTGCTGCAATGCTCTGAGCGAGCAGAAAAGAAACTGATGTTACAGTAGTGGCTGTTGGAAAATGCTCACAGAAATTCCAGTGGTTCATGATCTACACACAGGGATACTGCTCTGGTGGTTTTTTCCTACCATATAGGATGGTTCTTCTGCAAGGGGAGCCAGATGTGTATGAGCTTACAGTACAGATACCTTTAATACCAAAGAAGTAACTATGGATAGTGATATTTATTTCAAAGTGATGTTATTTCTTTTAAGGAGAAAGTGAACAAATAATTAAATAATTACTTTCTCTGAAGGGTGATTTCTGATTTCTAGTCAGCCCTGGGATTTACCTTACATTGGAATATAATGAGAATTGAGCAGTCTTGTGGCAGGATGGTGCTTCACAGTAGGTTTGTGCTTCACATACTTGATACAAAAGCTTTAAGTTGGTATTTTTGAAATGTGCTTTTTAAACCAGAATTTCAAACCACTGCAAGCATCTGTAAAGTTGAACTTAAACATTATCTTCATGTTGTCAAATTGTGTTGTTACAAGCTTACCTGTCACAGACAAACAGCTCCCACCCTGTTACATGTGAACATGAACACAAACACATGGAACCAGAATCCTGCTTCTTTTTCCCTTGTTTTTGTGTCAAAGAGCATTTCAGGCAGAAGATTTCAATTGTCCCTTAACGCTTAATGGTTGTAGTGTTAATTTCAGTGGTTCTACTGAAAGAGAAGTGATTAAAAGCAAAACTGAGAAAACAATAATTAAGAATATTAGGAGTCACGGGCAAATAAATCTTCCATTTCACTCTTGTTTGACTTAATTTAGCTGTGGATGTATAGAGTGAGAATACCTCCACCTGAACTGGCTGTGTTCCAATGCACAGAAATAAGGTACTGCCAGAGTCTGTTTTGTGTCCTATTTCAGATGTTCAGTACACTTAGATACTCTTCAGATTGCCCGATCCAATAGTCTTAATTATGGCTTTAAAATGCTGGTATATTTTGAATGGCTATAAGAGGCCTCTAAATTACAGCTCAGATGGATTGTAAATGTCTAAATATGGTTAAATGAAACCTTACCTTCATCTGCTCTAGATTCTCCTAGATGTTTTTATATTTCCTGCTTTTATTGACCATCTAGAAACACAAAAGACTCCCAAAAGCAGGTCCTGATGTGCTTTATTTTACATTCTAAGCATCCGTCCATCCCAAATTGGACATTGTATTCATTCTCAACTTCAGTAAAGGTGCTAAATAAACCCTTTCCTTTTTAACTGTTTTTTCAGAGACCCTTTTACCTCCTTGTTTCGGACGGTGTAAATGAAAGGGTTCAGCATGGGAATAACAACTGTATAGATGATTGAGATGGTGTTGCTTTTGTTGGGTGAAGATGTGGCTCCAGGCTGAGCATACATGAAGAAAACTGTCCCAAAGAACAAGCAGATTGTCATCATGTGAGAAGAGCAGGTGTAGAAGGCCTTGTGCCTGCTTTCAGCTGAAGGCATTTGGACGATTGTGATGATTATGTAACCATAGGAGATAAAAACCACCAGGGCAGTGCCCACAATTATTGATCCACACACCGCCAGCATGACGAGTTCATTGACAAGTGTGTCGGAACAGGAGGCATGGATCACTGCAGCAACATCACAGAAGAAGTGGTTTATTTCTCCGGGCCCACAAAAGGACAAACTGAATGTAAAGCCTGTCTGGATGGTGCAGTTGATGCAGCCTGACAGATAAGAGCCCATCACCATGAGAACACAAAATCTTTTGCTCATAATGACTTGATAGAGCAGGGGATTGCAGATGGCAGTGAAGCGATCATAAGCCATCATGGCAAGAAAGAAAGCTTCTGTTGTACCAAAGAGAGAGAAGAAGAACATTTGTGAAGCACAGCCATTGTAGGAAATGTTTCTTCTGCCCAGTAAGAATGCCAGTGCTGCCCTGGGAGTGATGACAGAGGAATAACAGATGTCCAAGGTGGACAAATTCTCTAGGAAAAAGTACATTGGAGTGTGCAGGTTGGAGTCCATCCTAATGATGAGTATCATGCAGACATTTCCCACTACAGTGACAATATACATCGTGGAGAAGAGAACTGAGAGGAACAGTTGTGATCCTGGGTGAGATTTGAACCCAACCAAAATGAACTCACTTATCCTGGTGTGGTTTTCCATGTCTTCTTTCAGATGATGTTCCAAAAGGAAATTAGGATGTAGTAGATTGCAGATAGTTTGCCCGGAGAAGCAGTTATAGAAGAATAAGACAAACAATGAGATATATGATACACAAGAAATATTAAAAATAGAGAGACAGATGGAAAAGAGTAGAAAATTCATTGATATTTCATATTTGTAGGTTTTTGTAAACTATTACAGGGTAATTTGTAAACTGATTACCCTGTAATGTTAACTTCAATATAAAGAAACATTCTGCAAGCTGCTTATCCAACCTATTTTAATTTAATAAGCTTCACACTCAACTAGAAACAGACATTTTGTTCTGCAGTTGAAGACCTACTTCAGATTTAACTGGGCAGAAAAAAAACTCATACTAGGATTGCAACTAACCCACAAAAGGGCACTCTCCCCTCAACAAAAGAACAACTGAATGTGCTTCTTCAGATGAAGCAAAACAATTAAAAATATATATGAGCCAAGGAATGTATTAAAAGAATGTGGATAATTGTTTAAAAACCCCAAGTCTATTATTTTAAAAAGCATTTTTTAATGTGAGACACTGAGCTTTTTCTTTTATAAAAGTACTTGAAACAAAACCTTCAAATGTTGAGATATCTGAAATAAGTTTTCTCTACTCAAATATTAATTCACATAGTATGTTAAAAATTGACTAATTGACAGAATGTTTCAAGTAATTCCTTTTCAATTCTATTTAGTAATTTTATTTCCATGAACTGGTTGTCCTCTCTCCTAGGCTTGAATATATTCTGTGGGTTGATGCCTACATTAGAACTCATCGTTTGGATGCCTTTAAATTCAGTGGACAGAAATAAACACTCCAGCTTTAGGATATTTACTGTAGAAGGTATGAATCATGTTTTAAGATTTTCTGGTTTTCTCCATTGATCTAAAGGGAAGCCCAGCTATTCTTTATGTAAAAGATGGATGTAGATGTGTAAAGCTGAGTGATAGAAATCCCCATCCAGTTACTGGTATTTTCTTTGGTTTGCTGTCATTTCCATGAGATAATTTTTCTTCACCAGCATGTACCTAATGTTTTCAGAGCACTGAATTAATTTTTAACACATTACTCCAGCTATCCCTCCGTGAAATGTAGCCTCAGCTCTAGGTACCCTCAGAAGCTCTATTTAATCCTTTGTTCTTATTTACCCATGAGTCTTAGAAAAAAGAAATAAATTTGGAGAAAGATTTTTTCTTTGCATTACCGTGCTCATCAAATATTTTGGCTAGTTTCCCTGGGGATTTTTGTGAGCAGAAAGCTCAGGTTTAGGCAGTCAGGGTCAGGTATCCAGTCAAAGCCTATTCAAACCTGTTGTCTACAGCTTTCACAATTCCTAAAGCTTCCCCTATTGTCAAAAGAGAGAAATAGATGCATCCACAGTGTGATTCTTCGAGTCTCACCACACCTGTTCAAAACAGGGGAAAAACAGTCCCTTAGAAATGTCTGTCTTTGTTAGGAAAGGAATAAAGGCAGCCAGAAAAGAATAAGAAAAAGATACTTTTGTTCACAATGTTGTAAAAGAAAATGTCAAAATTGTGTGTCACTATGGTCAGCCATTTAAGATGCGTGGTCTTGGCTTACCTAATTGACCTTATTTTTAAATTCTTATTTTTATTCTGGTTTTATGTGTAAGCATCAATGATTTAAATGTAATAGATGTAAACTTATGAAATAATTTCATAAAATCAAACATATTGTCCATTGAAGGATATCCTACATCCCATCAGGAATTGTTTAGTTGGAATAACAATTACTACTGCTTTAAGTAAATGGCTTTTTAAAGAGGCTAACAAAAACCTCAGCTAAGAACAAAGATGCTGGAGATGCTTTTTTAGCCAGTGAGAAGGGAAGATTTTTGATTCACCTGAGAAGTCTCTGGTACTGTCTGTCTCTTGGTTGATCAAACAGAAACTCTAGAATGTAGACACATTAAATACTGGCTTCCTGTTAAGGTACTTAATCTCCAGAAGAACCACCTGTATTCATAAGCCCTGATTACTACATGCTATGTAACAAAAAAAAGAGAAAACAACAATTTTTAGCCCGGTTCTATCACAAATTTAACAAAGCAAAGCTCAGACTTCACACACCACGATACACATACCTTGTAATACAGTGATTAAAACCAGGTTTGGTTTTTGGAATTCAGGTTTCTTGAACCTCTTGCCAAAAATTATTGAACATTTTTTCTACTCAACCGATTTTCCAGTAGTCTCTTGTAATCAATACATCACCGGCCTTTCATCTCACTGGTTCTAAGGGCATTCTCCTCAGCATGTTGTTTATATATACTTTAATATGTGTACATAAAACCACTAGGGAATCTGTTTCCAGAGTCCTGGACCTTCACAGCAGACATCTGAACCTCAAATGAGGTATTTTTCCCTTGTGCCATTTTTCTTTGCCTGCAAAAGAAGAAAAACACAAGGCATAAAAGGAATAAAAGAGTAAGGAATAAAACACAAGCAATAAAGCGTAATGCTGTTTCTGCGTGTCTTTTACCCCTACTTTTCTCACTGTTTCTTATGCAGAGCCCTTCCTGCCCCTTGTAGATTTCTTTCTGCTAAGCAAAACACTGTGGACCTAATCAAAACCTCATTAGCCATTAGAATCTGCTCCCTTCCAGATTATCAAAATAGAACAGACACCGTTACCTGCTCCCCAGCCAATATGCTTCTCTTTAAACAAAAGCAAGTTTTCACTAGATGTGTTATCTTCTCTGACTGGCAAGGAAAGTGTACTCACCATCTAAAACTTAAAAGTCTGATTCAGATGAGGGTTCAGCCTCTAAGGGAACCCTGCTCTGGAATCCAGCAACCACTCCAGGAAGGGAAAAAGCAGCTGCCAGCTCCTGTGTGGGAATCTCGGACACCCTAGGACACAGCGATTTTTCAACAAGCAAACTTGCATTCTTCTCAGCACAGGAGC
This sequence comes from Dicrurus megarhynchus, assembly GCA_013399195.1. Lineage (NCBI taxonomy): Eukaryota > Metazoa > Chordata > Aves > Passeriformes > Dicruridae > Dicrurus > Dicrurus megarhynchus. Next base: position 63,684 of record VXAD01009454.1, read on the forward strand.
ATCACTTCTAGTTACAGCAGACTGTATTAAATTTTCTTTGTTTTGGCACGTTTGATTTTTAAATAAATCTACATTAAATAGATGTTTCTGTTCTTGACATGATGGCTTCCCAGATTTTGTGACTGACAATAGATCAGTATCTTCAAAAACCAGACTATCTTACATTTGCATACATTCTTATCAGCTCCCAGGGGTGGAGAGTAAGATTAAGAGAGATGGAAAATTTCTCAAAAGCTAAGATTGGACTTGTAGTCTTACCTACTTTACTTGTGAGAGGTGACTTATTTACAGTACTTTAAAGGCACCCAACCTTGAATTTGCAGAAGTGTTTATTAGGAAAACTTCCAGAAATAAACTTGGATGCAAGAGAGAACTTGCATTCTCAGACAGTTTGTGTTTGTGTAAGACTTCTCTGTGTTCTTCCCTAAGAACACTCAGGAACTGCTGTTGAATAGGTTACGAATTATTTGTTTCAGGTTTTCTAACACCATTATTATTAGTGTACATAAACCCAATAATAATTGGATGATAATTCTCTTCACAGTGTATTTGAAGGATTTTCCTGACATTATTTCAAAACAACCACCTTCAGATCAGTGCTTTAAACCCAGTCAATGTGTGTAGCCAAATCACTGTATTAAAGGAACTTCACACCCTGCAAAATTTCAGTGGAAAACTCACTGGGGAGTACTGAAATGCTGTGGTTTGCCCTTTATGTACGAAAAACTGAAATAAGAGAAGAAATAGATGAGGTGATTATTGGTACTTTATCTTTTTATACTTTCTAGTATCAGTACTTTAATATATTGTAATAAGAATGAAGCGAGCCTGATGCTGTACTGATAGAGTCAAATGACTTCGCTGTAGCTTGCGTGGGACTAAATTCTGGATTTGTGATGAAAACCATATTGAGAACACAGGAATGTTTCAGTTATTGCTGAACAGTGCTGGCACAGGCTGGGAGTGAGCAAGAAGCTGTGAGGGGACACAGCTAACCAGAGAGCCATTCCAGACCGTGTGGCATCATGCTCAGCAATAAAAACTGCAGGAAAAAGGAGGAAGGGATGTTTCTTCCAAAGTAACTGTTAGGTGTGATCCCCGTTTTCTTGGAGATGGCTGAACATAAAGGCACATATTATAGATAAATACAATAAACATCCTCTAGGGTGATAATCCATACCCATGAGTAGTAAAGGAGCTGAGGGTGGTTTGCTTAGATGTCTAAATAGACATGTCTAATTTTTAGGTATTTTTAGAAGAGTTCATATCTAGCTGTACCTGCGGCTCTTGATTTCTAATGCAAATCTAAAGAACTGGATGTTTTTGGGCTCCTTTCCAATGGTTCATATTGTAATGTATATTCATTTTGTGTCAATTACCTATTTCCTCATAGCAGATTTTCTGCTAATACCTGGAATGCAGCCAGCATCCTACATTTCTGGTGATAGCTCCCCATTGTGGTTAACTTCAAGCTATCTTTGACATCTCTCTTTTGCATTGTGTCCAAGTCCTCAAAAAGGTCTTGTTTGAAACAATTGTGTCCGTGGCATTACATGGCACAGGATGCACAGACAAGTTTCTTCCAGGTGTTTTCCCTGGAAAGCTAAATGTTTCATCTGCAAAATTGGAGAAGTCAGTGTGCTAGTACAGAGCATAGAATATCAGATGCCACAGTCTTAGTCATAAAATTAAACCCAGATTTAATTTGGTCATATGGAACTGCACTCTGCTGACAGTTATTTATTTGTTTATTACAGAATATTAAAAGTTCTGAAGCACTGTGATAGTCTGAACACGGAGTAGTTTTCTTAGAGGCACCATTTTATTTCTAATTGATAATCAGATTTTCTCCCAGACGATCTGTGTTTAGCTCAGATTCATCAGCTGTGTTTCCAGACTCCTGCATAAGATCATCACTGCTGATGAAATACTGCTGGATCCAAGGCTCATGCAGCCAAAAGAAAATATTGAAGTGATTTATCCTTTCAGGTGTGTCTGAATTTCTTCATGGAACACATTATGTGGTGTGCAATAAGGTTATTTAGGGGTACCTCGGTCCTGTTGTGAAGCTGAGACAGAGGCCAAGTGACAGTGCAGCTGTACCCCGTGAAGAGCAAGAGTTACATTTTACCTTCTCTAATGCCATATTAGAAAGATTTTCTTCTTCAGAGGATGATTCCTTTTCTCCTACACCAGGTATCCAAGAATGTTAAAATTACCCATCCTTTTCTGCTGCCTGTATCTTTCAAGGGATAATAACAAAATCTCAGAGTAAATAAGTCACACATAGATGGCTGGTTTTCACATGCATTTTACAGTGTTTTCTGGACTCTATTCTATGTAGTTCAAACAAATCTGGGGTTCATTTCCTAGCATTTCTAAACCTCTTTAAAAACAGAGCAGTCATTCAGCAGGAGACTTTTAAGAAAGGGTGACAGCATAGATTCTTAGGGGGAAAACAAGCAAAAAAAACCCCCAAACCCAAACATCTCAAGTCAAAGCCATAGTATATACATAGATATAACTTAGATATATTAAATATGAGTTCAATAAATATGAGTAGTGTGTGCATGAATAGGAGAGTTTCACTTTGGCATGGATTAAGGTCTGGACCTCCTGACTTCAGCTCCTCAGCACTGCCATTTGATCTTCATGAGCAAAGCCCCCTCTCCGGGTCCCTTCAGTTGATTTCTTTGGTGTGTCTTCTGCAAGTAAAAGTCTTTCTCATGGCCAACCTGACTTCTTTGTTTCTAAGACAATATATGAGAGGATTCAGAAGTGGCACAACCACTGTGTACAGGACTGATACCAATTTGTTAGCACGATAGGTGTACATGAGCTTGGGATGGGCGTAAGTGAAAAGGGTGGTGGAGTAGAACAAAATCACTACGGTCAGGTGGGAGCTGCAGGTGGAAAAGGCCTTTTGCCTCCCCTGAGAAGAAGGAATCTTCAACACAGTGAACATGATGCAAATGTAGGAAGCCACCACAGCACACAGAGGTACCATGATAACCATCAGAGCCAAGATGAAGTCCGCTAGCTCAGCCAAGGAGGAATCGCTGCAGGAAATATTCAGAAGGGGTGAAATATCACAGAAGTAATGATTGATTTTGTCCACATCACAGTATGAGAGCCGGGCTATAAAGCTCAGCTTGATGGAGGAAGTGATCAAACCACACATCCAACAGCCAGCGATCAACTGAGCACAAAACCTGTGGCTCATGATGAGCGGATACCTGAGAGGTTTGCATATGGCCACAAAGCGGTTGTAGGCCATCACAGCTAACAGAATATACTCAGTACAAACAAAAGTCACAAAGAAATACAACTGTGTCATGCACCCCTGCAATGAGATACGTTTGTCATGAGAGAGGGCATCTACGATCATCTTTGGCTCAATGACAGTAACATACCAGACCTCCAGGAAAGACAGATTCCCTAGGAAGAAATACATGGGGTTTTGCAGACTGCGGTTGTTTCGGATGATGAGAATGATAAGGAGGTTTTCCAACACAGTTAATAAATAAACCAGAAGTAAAGTAGAGAAGAGAAGCAGCTGCAGTTCAGCAGTGGTGGGAAAACCCAGGAGAATGAAATACATGACTTTGGTTTCATTTTTCCCACCCATTCTGTAGAAGAAAGATGAACCTTATCCACCTGCAATAAATTAATACAATGACACCTAACTACGCAGGCTAAATTCACAGCCATATCTTACACCACCACTTAAAGACACTGTAAAAGTTCTGACATTTTGTTGCTGGGTTTTTAGAAATTAATTTTGTGAAATTTATCTGCTCAATTCAGAATTTTTCATTTTAAAGATTAAAGCATGCTTTTTACTTTACATTTCATGGAGATAAATATACAAGTCTTCTCTCATCTAAGACAAAGGTGTAAAATAAACCAGATGAACGATGCTATTACATTAAACATCCAGTATAAAGAAATGATAGGTTATGAGCTTAGAGATAGACACTCACATTGCCAATGTTTTAGTTTCTACATCTAAACATTTCTAAAGTTATATCATGTATATTCCATGAACTGTGAGAGAAATGTGAAGTACCACAAGGATATATTCATTTTGGTATTAAAAAAACCCTCCAAACACATCTGAAGGAGCCCACTATAGGAGGTTTCTATATCTAGCTCTGAGAACACTTACATCTATACAAAGTCTGTTGAGATAAAAGGTACACATAGCATCCCAGATACAGCAGAAGTGCAAGCAAATGATAATTCTGGGTCTGCTTTGTTTGCCACTAACTCAGATTAATCCTTCAAAAATAAGAATGGCCCAGCCTGTTCTATTAAAAGCAAAACTGTTCTCAACCTTCTGTGGAGGAAATCCACTCCCTTAGCTGGTCCTGGAGAATATGATCAGTAGGGTACAGATGAAGTGTAGACTGGTATGTCAGTTGTGTGATTTATACCAACACAGATAAATCAACACTTTATTTACCTTTGGTGTCTCATGAGGTCTGATTTAGAAATTATAGCTAGCCTCCCAATGGAAGCAATCACAGAAAGAGGAGGGATGTTATTGTTTCCTCTGTGATTCCATGCAGAGTAGAAGTAAGAAACTCTGAAGATTTTTTTCTGAGACACTGAACAATGAAAGAAGTACCAGCTAGTGTCTACTGATTTTTATAGGGCAGAGGAAAATAAAAACATATCCTGAGGCAGGGGATATGGCAGTCTTTTACCAAAAGGCAATCTAGAAAAATATCTTAGTGCCCTAATCTAAATCTGTAGCCTTAACTGGTAATTGCTTTTGGAGCAAGTGGTTTTGGATAAGTGTAGTTTCACCTACAGTGGAGTTACTTGTGTGATCTTCAGATACACAAACAGCCAAGCTATGCATTTTCTGAATTTTATAATACAGTACAAATTTGTTCAGAGCAAAAGGAGGATCCGAGATAACACTGGTCTAACCTGATGGGCTCAGTTGCCTCCCAAACAGGGCTGAGGTGCTGCTGAAGGATTTTGTAGCACGAATACAAGACCTGCTCTGGTCTCCTCCATAATGCCAAGTGGGAGCAGTCCCTGGACTCAGCTATTTGTAAAATCACCTTCCAGTTGGTCTCATATGAGGCAGGTATCTTACTTAAGCCAGAACAGTGATTAAAATTACATTCATACAGAGATAATAGTGGGAGTTTAGCACCTGGGAGAGTTGGAATTGCAGAAGCTATTTGGCTGTTGAAGCATAGAGTTTGATTTAATTTGCAAATATGTTAGAATCTAGTGACATTTGACATACCTTATGGCATGTTGGCTGAATTCTAACAACTGGCCAAAGCCATGTGTGCATGCTCAGGAATGTAAGGGCATCTCATGAAGAAGGCAACTTTAAAATAATGTAAGAGCATGGAGGAGGAAGAGCAGTGTTGTCAGAAGCACGAGTGTTAGTTCTTCCCTCATTTCTGTTGGGCTGGTGAGGATGTGACTACCATGGATCAATTCAAGGAAAATGTGGATAAACTAGAGAGGTGCTTACTAAAGCCTGCTAGGATGTGAAGACATGAGTCAGGGTACATGCATCGTGAAAAGAAGTTGGTGTAGCTGGGTTTGTTCAGGGTGGTGTGTTGGAGGCTGTGCTGTCGGACAGGTACAAAGTATGAAAAGGGACAAAGACAATGATTTGCAACTCAGTAGCTGCTGTTCAGGCCATCAGGAGATATGAGGTCAGAACAGTGCTTAAACAGTCTCCCAGAGAGATTGTAGCTCCTCTGATGTTTTCAGCTCTCAGCTAGACCAAGCCTCAGCTGGCATAACAGAGAGATGGGGAGAGTTGTGCTATAAAAGGGAAGTCAAATTATAAATATATTCACATCTGGAGTACTGCATCCAGTTCTTGGCTCCCCAGTGGACGAGTGATGTGGATATACTGGAGAGCATCCATTCCCTGGATAGTATTGAACATATTGCTCATGTGTTGAAACCTACTGAGTGGGTACCTCCAGCCAGATTCAGTTCCCTGAACACCAGTTTCTCTTGCAGCTGCAGATGCCACAGGCTTTTCCATTTGACACTCAGATCAGAGAACCATTAAAAAACTTATGTTGGAAGGATAGAACTTTACTTCAGATTTTTTTAACTCACTCTGCTGTCACAAACATTTCAGTGGGGTCAGGTTTTTCAGGGACTTGTCAGGTCAAGCATAGAAAAGCTCTAAGGACAGAGATTTCATTACCCCTCTGGGACTCTGTTGTGGTGCTTAATCACTCTGATCAATTTTGTTCGATTTTTTCTTTTTTCAGACTATCTTATCTGAATTTAATTTATTGTAACTAGTTCCTGTTGCTTTTGTCTTTTCAGGTGTAGCTCATGTTCTCCTGTCACAGCTGTTGAAAATGACTGTTATTATCTCAATTACTGAAGTTCCCATCCTTGTTCCTGTGAAGAAAGTTGACATAACTATTTATTTGGTGCCTCAAGTTCTTGAATCCTAGTTTCATGTTAAGTTGGATCAAGGTCAGAATGCAATTTTGTTCTTTGATGCATACCAAAAAAATACATTAAGACAAGGCAATTATGTTTATTGCCTTTTCTGCTCCTCAGGAGTGATGTGTGATGTGTTCAGTAGAACCACCTTTCACATTCACATAGATTCACACATTTTAGCTGAACATGCAGATTGACTCAGGAGAAGGAATTCTTAACCACTGATGTTGAAAGAAAACCCTCATAACCATTTCTGTCAAAGTAAAAATCTTATTAGACTTTCATAGGATTCAGACAAATTCAGTCTGAAGATTACCTTCCAAGCATCACAGATCAGATGCAGAAACTCTGGAGACAGCAGCCCTGCTACACAAGACCTTCAGTAAAGTGTCCTTTACTTCCTGGTTCCTCAGGCAGTAAATGAATGGATTTAGCATTGGAGTGACTATGGTATAAACGATGGAAACCAGCTTGTTGAGATCCCAGGAGTTTATGCTCCTGGGCCGCGCGTACATGAAGAGGGTGGCTGAGAAGAAAACGGTGACCACAGCCAGGTGAGAAGCACAGGTGGAGAAGGCTTTCCTCCTGTTCTGGCCCATGGGAATGAGCAAAATGGTGCTGATTATGCAGACATAAGACACGATGATGACAGAGAGGGGGATCAACAAAATGAGCAAGGCCGAGACAAAGTCCACCATCTCTGCAGCTCGCCGCTGGGCGCAGGAGAGGTTGAGCAAGGGGCTGATGTCACAGTAGAAGTGGTTGATAACGCCGGGGCCGCAGAAGGAGAGCTGGGAAATGAAGAAGACCTTGAGCACCGAGAGCAGAAAGCCCAGCAGCCAAGAGCCCAGGGCCAGCTGCACACAGGCCCTGTGGGTCATGACCAGCGCGTAGTGCAGGGGGTTGCAGATGGCCACGTAGCGGTCGTAGGCCATGACAGCCAGGAGGACACACTCAGTACACACCAGGGCAATGAAGAAGTAGAGTTGGGCCATGCAGCCTGTGAAGGAGATGGTCTTATTCCTCACCAGCAAGCTGACCAACAGTTTGGGAACAGTGACTGAAATGTACCAGGCCTCTAGGAAAGCTAGATGGCCTAGGAAAAAGTACATGGGCTTGTGGAGCTGGTGATTACTTAGGATTAAGGTGATGATAATGATGTTCTCAGTGACAGTCAACAAATACACGGTGAGGAAAATCACAAACAGCAGAGCCTGTAGCTCTGTGGTGGTAGGGAATCCCAAGAGGATGAACTCATGGATGTGGGTATCGTTTTCTTGTACCATGATGACCTTGAAGACCTGGAATGTATAGGGAAGAAAAAGGAAAGAAATGGGGAACATTTTGTATTATCTCCCCCAAGCGTCCTCTTCATACTGGACTTGCAAATCCACAATTCAAGTAGAGATTCCACACCAGTTACTCAGTTGTCATTCTTTATTATTCAACCACTTCTGAATTTTTTTGTGTCCTGCAGCAGGATTGGTGATTTGGATCCTGGCTCCAAGAAAATGTTTGGGCTTCACTGATTTCTTCTTACCCCTCTCTTCACTTAAAAGACAATCAAAGAGGAAGAGGCAACATTATTAAGAGTGCATTTGATCTCAGTTCTGAGCCACCCCCAGCTGGTCACTAATGCCAAGAGATGTAGAGAGAAGCACAGTCTTGCTGGACTCATGCACAACAAAAGCTGTTTTACTGTCTCCCTTACTCTTGAATATTTGCAGAAGAAACTAAGTGTTTGTTCTCTCACATAGAGTACTTTAAATAAAGCTTGCTAGGGTTGTGGGATATATGCATTTGGGTTTTTTCTTTTGAAATTGGAAAGGACCCGTGCATCTGAAAATTTCTCTCATTTTCAATGGTTTGACTAAAATAAGCCACTTCTCCCCCCAAATAACAGTTTTTACATAGAGTCTTAGACTACAGTATTACAGTAGCCATCCATAATTCTTCTTCTGCGTTAATTGATAGAATTAATCTTGATTTATCACAAAATACCTGAAGTTTGATGTTTACCACTGTTTTCCTCTTCTTAGGGAAGGTTTCAAACAACGTTTTTTTACCTATTCTTGCACATTCCTATCCAACAATCAGCTGACTTTCTAGAATGATGTTCAGTATTTGTCATTCACAAAATATTTTTCATATAAAAATTAGGAAAAAAATCCATTATTGTTACGGGGAAGAAAAGAAAAAGAAATATGTATTTCTGTGATTTCATTATTTATTTGTCTTTGAGTTTCAAAATATTTCAGATTTGATTTTTCTCTTGCATACAGATAATCTGTGTAGAATCAATCTAATTACATAACTTGCATATTTCATTACATCACTGCTGCCAAATAATAAAATGACAGAATACTAAATACAGCTTCATTTCTAAGGATGGCTTTCACCATCTCCCAGCTTTCCATGAGATTTAAGCTGTGGTAAATGCTGACAGGTGAGGCAGGTAATTCATTTTCCAGTATAGCCAGTGGAGATTCAAGCAGTACAGGGAAAAACCCCTAATTTAAGTGATTTAGCAAGCTATAGAATACAGACCATAATTGAAAAGTGCCTGAATGAAAAGGATATCAAAAAGAGAAAATAAAAATTATGGTTCCACATTCCAATGTAGGCTTTAAAAATTCCAGATCTACCATATAGTACCTTAGAATATTGACTGGAAATAATTTAATTTTAAAAGGGTGATTAATTGGAGCATTTCAGGTACCTGTCCTCAAATAACAGATCACTCTCAGGTGGCATAGAAAGATAACTTCCATGTTTCAAGAATGAAGCTTTTCAGGGTAAACATAATGGTGAACGTTTTTCACATCCTAGTCCACTGAAAGTGGAATACAAATGCCTTTTTTTACCACATAAACATGTTTAGAAGTACTGCTACTGCATGGAAAACACAGAGGGAGAGTGAGGGAAAGGTTTGATTTAACTTATACTCTCAAAAGAAGTCATAGGATTTTTAAAAGCACATAAACTACAACAAGAAATTTCCACATTTCTAGTCTTTTAATCTGTTAAATCCAGCTCTGTTTTCCTTTCCAAGCAATTCCCCTCTCTCTTCTCTCTCACACTTTGAGAAACATGTCCATGTTTCTCTTGAAAGCTACTCACAGAATCCCAGAATGGTTTGGGTTGGAAGGGACCTTGAAGCCCATCCCATCCCACCCCTGCCATGGCAGGGACACCTCCCACTGCCCCAGGCTGCTCCCAGCCCCATCCAGCCTGGCCTGGGACATTCCCAGGGATCCAGGGGCAGCCACAGCTGCTCTGGGCACCCTGTGCCAGGGCCTCCCTCCCCTCCCAGGCAAGGATTTCTTTCCAACATCTGATCTAAACCTGTTCCTTTTCGGTTTGAAGCTGTTACCCCTTGTCCTGTCACTGCAGTTCCCGATAAGAACTTGGAATTTCCAAGACACTCACAAGTTATGTTGGTATTCTCAGAGTTCAGGTGAGATCAGATGAGAAGAAAGACCTTTAACAAAGCCAGAGAAAAGGAAATTAAATGCTCTTTGTCGGAACAAGAGATCAGTATCTACGCTGTTTTCTCTCTCTCATTTAGCTAAAACCTTACCCCTTTGCTTTTCTGTTTCTCTCTGAGTGGCTGAAAGCCGCTGGTTTGTAAAAGGCTGTGAGCATGAACAGCTCCTGCAGGCTTCTGTTGCTTCAGCTGGGCGTAAGATTTCCCAGGATGATAAAATATCACTCAATATATTATCCTGCAAAGCCCAAGAGAACTGAGAACAAAATTAGAGGGAATAAATTTCCCTCCTTTTCCTAAACCTCACGGAAGGTGTTGCTCTGCTTGTTTGCTTGTTAATTTTTTTTATGTTTTAACTAGTTATTGTAGCACTATCCATATGGGGTTTTTTCTTTCTCCAAAGTCAGTGCTGTCTGTGTGACAAGGCATCAGACTGGAACTCAGGACATTTGTACTTTGCTGTTGGCTCGTGATGGGGAGCTTTGACCAATAAAACTTCACTTATCAGTGCCTTGGTTTCCCCGTGTGATAAATGGATGCTATAATATTGGCTTTTTGCAAATGTTAAAATAAGTGATGTAACAGTGGCTCTGCCACAAATAGATGCTATATGTAAAATATGATATATAAGGTAGCGTTGTTGTGAGGATGTGTTTTCTTAAATACTGTTTCATTTAACAAAAAAACTTAGAAATAGCTATGCTTATGAACTATTTGCCTGGATTCCATTCTGAATGGTTACTTGAAAAGGGTTTGAACATGATTCTGGGAACTGCTGGAAGCAAGATTCCATTCTGAGTGGTTACTCGAAAGAGTTTGAATCTGCAATCACCTGTGGGATCGATTCTGGGAATTACCAAAACAAGATTCCATTCTGAATTGTTACTGGAAAGGGTTTTGAATATGTATAAATTGTTTATGAATATGCATAATTGTTGATAAATATGTAATACTTCAGGTGTATAAAAAGGGCATTTTAGAGGCCACAGGCGTGCTCTTGGCTGAGCGCCATAAGCACCCAGCGCTGTGATTTTTGCTTTATTATCTCTGCCCCTTATTGTCCTTTATTAAACTTTTAAATCTTAACAGGAGAGTGAACTTCGTTTTTCACACCCATATATTAAATAATTATTACACTGGTCTTGAAAATTACTTGAGGTTCCACAGAGAAAGCAGCACCCAAACATTAAGTATCAATAATATCGGAGGTGTGGAGGACGCCATTCAGAGGGGAAATCCAACTCCCTCCACGTGCCTAAAACCCAGAATGAGATACAGCCCAGAGAGAAGACACCGAAATACGGGTGACAGTGCAGATTTCTGTCTGTGAGCTGCATGACTGCACTGCCTTAAAGGCAGCTGGGAGAGGGTCAGCAGAAAAGTCTGGACAGTGTTTCACCTCATTCAAGAGTAACTGAAGTGTTTGGGATTGTCTTGGGGCGACTTTATGGTGTGTATCCCCTTTGTAAATTACACCGCCACCCGCGTCCGCGCCACCCGCGCTTTTTCTCTCGTCGGAGTTCTTAATGAGAGATGGGACTTTTCGTCATCATCCACGGTTTATTGCTTAACATAACAAACATGGCATTAGTCACTGAGGCGTGAGGTTTAGCTACAAGCCGCCATGATTAGGAATAGTCACAAGATTTAGGGTTACCAGACAATTTATAACTTTCTAATCCAATAGACACTTAAAACGAAACTTTGTTTTGACTTTCTGACCTATCACCTCTAGTAATTTCTACTGCACTGCGGTGGCCTCTTGACCAATAATATGTCTTGTCACGTACACCTATATATTTCTATTGTTACATCTAAATCCTTAACTTATTACTATAAACTTACATTACTATACTTAAAACTCTTTAACCATAACACCCGATACATTTTCTTACTTATAACTACAGAAACTCAGGCTTGTTATTCTCTTGTTTAAGGTCCATAAATCTCTGTCAATTAGGCTAGATTTAGTTTCTTCCAGGGCTGCAGGTCAAACCCCTCACTATCTGTAGAAGCTTTTACTCCTGTGTTTCCTACACCCTTGACTTTGTGCCTTTCTGTGCCTTTAAACTGAGCCTGAGAGGGGGGAGAGAAGAAAACTGAGCAAACTTCTCAAAGCAATTGTTGGAGGACACAGACACAGAATCCTTGGCTTCTGCAGCAGCGAGAGCAGAGGAAGCTCCTTGCTTGCTTTCCAGCCAGCTTTGGGCTCCTTTTCTCCAAAGGGAGACAGAGAGTTGAACTTTGTTTTCCTGGGACTTCAGGGGTTTTTTTTCCCATTTTCTCTTCTGGACCGTTTCAACAACATCAGAACACATCGGGAGAATTTTCCCCTGAGGCCCGGAGTTGGGCCCAAGGCCTCACTGACCCAGCTCTGAGGAGAGAGAGACCACACCTGCAGAAGGACTCTGAAATCCCCCCAGGTTCCTCTCCACAGCAAGAGGTTTCATTATTTAGCATTATTATCCTTTTCCTGTGTGTTGGTTAAATAAATAGTTTTTATCTCTTTCACTTTCCTCCGAGGAAATTTTTTTTTCCCGAGCCTGGCGGGGGAGGGGTGGCTGTAACCTGCTTTCTATCAGAGGATGTTTCCTCCAAATTTGTCCAAACTGGCACAGGGATTCATTTTCCAAAATGTGTCTTTTCAAACACTGTTGAGAGCCGTCAGCTCTGTATTTTCTGGGTTGTATTTTCCAGACCTAGGAAGATGTCTTGGATACCCGAGGCACTAACTATGTGTTCCCTCCTTCAGAGGAGTAAAATAAAGCAGATTTATCCCAGACACCTGTGTGTAGCTACAGTAACTTCAACTTTGTGCAGCTGGAAAATCCATTGCTTGGGAAAGTTAAGACTTCCTCTCTGGAAATTGATTCTCTTAAGAAGTAGAGTGCAAATAAATGTAACCCAGACAGTCAGAATGTTCAGGCCTTATTTCAAGGTGTTGTCAAACAAAAAAGGAGCAGTGAAGCACTCCAGAAAATACCTCAGTTAAGTTTTCAGGCAGGCCTCCATGTATTTTAGCAAATAAATTCAATTTCTAACTTAATCCAAGGAAACTTGAGTTGTCCATTAAGCACACCTGTATGCTTCATGCAGTTACCGATCCCAGAACTCACAGATTCTGTTCCATGGAACTGAAAACACACTTTTCTGGACTGTGATACAACTTGTGGTTACTTCAAAGAGAAATCTCACAGAGTTCATAGCAGTACAAGGCAGAGCACAGGGAAGACCTGGGTGAAATGCTGTGAATGCTGTTTGTGCAAATAGCAATCAGCTCCATGGGTTTAATGCCAAGTAAATTTGGCTGGGGGGCCATGGAGCACTTGGGGTGTTATTAATAGCATACATGTAGACAGACTTTGTGTTTGCTGTATTTGGTGATGCTCTGATGAAATTAATGTCCGTAGCTGGAACTATGGATAGACATTTGGAGTCGTACCAAGCATAATTAAAGTCATAAATAACCAGGTTTGGACACGGTACTTTTGGATGCCTGGAGACCAGAGCAGGAGGATGAAATTAAGAAAAGTTGGGTGTTTGTAAGCCTAATTGTGACCTGCACATTCTCATCCCACTCTTCCTGCTTCTCAGTATTCTGTTGAATTAATGCTCCTTCAGGGATGTGAACAGTGATAATGCTAGGTGCAAGAGAACTCTGCAAAACATTTAAATAGTTTTGCATATGTGACCACTTACCTTCATTTTTATGCCTTATTTTCTTGTTACTATTCAGCTACCCTTTCTTTAGCCTACCTTTTTCATTATTTCTTGTACACTTTCTGCCTCCTAGCATTTTAAATTAGGAGTAAGCTTTGTTTTTAGGCATGTAGGACATAGCATCCTGTAACAGACTGGCACCAACAGAACAGAATCACCCTATGTAGGTCTTGAGTAATTCTTTGCAGACAACTGTATTTTCCATAAGTAAATGAAGACAAGCACTCAATGGAGTAGCTCTCTTAAGCATCCTTTAGCTCTGGTGTATCTAAAGGTCTCCTTTAAGATTAAATTAATCATGCCCTGAAAATGTTTATTTCTCTCCTGTGACTACAAGAAGCACTTTCATTTCAGTGTGGTTGGAAATGTCTATATTACAGATATTTACCTCTACGACAACTCTTTAAAAAAAGCACCTACATTCAAAAAAAAAAACCAAAAACAAAAAAACAACTCCACATCGGAAGTTTAGGCAGTCGCCTTCTTGCTCATCAGGAATCTCAGTGCTGAAGTGTGAGGGAATAACTGGTTGTTGCAAGTTTCTTGTTGTTTCCCCATTACTCAGGACACAGCACTCCCACAGAAGGTGCAGAGGTGGGTGGAGGGCCCTGCTCTGGCCCTGAGCCCAGCTGCTGACACAGGGCTGACACACAGAAAGGATTTCTGTGCTGGTCCTGGTTCTGGTTCTGGTTTGGCAGGTGTGTGAGCAGAGGGGAAGCAGCAGAGAAAGAGAACAGGAGCTGCTGGAGTGTGGGGACTGAAGGAACCACAGGTGAGTATTGTGGCTGGGGTTAGGCTAAGAAAGGGGTTACAGCAGGAGGAGATGCTGAAAGCAGGGGATGGTAATGCTGACAAACACAGAAGGCTACAAAGAGTCTTTTCAGAAGGCTGGCACAAAGGAGGATGTGGCTGAACCATAGTTGTGAACAGCCCCAGAATGGATGGAGAAGAGAAGCTGACCTAGAGAAAAGGATTGTGACCTTCAACTTAGAAAGAAAGAGAATTGCACTGGTGAGAGACACAGTAGAAAGCCCAAGGAGTCCAAGGATTCCAGGTCAAAAAGGAGAGCTAGATAGAAAAAAAGAGAGAAAGAGAGAAAGAAAGAGAGAAAGAGAAAGAGAGAGAAAGAAAAGGAGAAAGAGAAAGAGAGAGAGAAAGAGAGAAAGAAAGAGAAAGAATGGGAAAGAGAGAAAGAAAGAGAGAAAGAGAGAAAGAAAGAGAAAGAGAGAGAAAGAAAGAGAGAAAGAAAAGGAGAAAGAGAGAGAGATAGAGAGAGAGAAAGAGAGAAAGAAAGAGAGAAAGAACGGGAAAGAGAGAAAGAAAGCGAGAAAGAAAGCAAGAAAGCAAGAGAAAGAAAGAAAGAAAGAAAGAAAGAAAGAAAGAAAGAAGAAAGAAAAGAAAGAATAGAAAGAAAAGAAAGAAAGGAGAAAAAGAGAAGAGAAAAAGAGCAAGCACTGGGAAAAAAAATAAAACATGATTTAGAGAAAATCTGCAATGAGAATTATTGAAATAAGTATTATTGGTTTGGACAATTTAAAGTGGTTCACTATACTACTACTTTAAAATGAGAGTTCAGTGTGTGGAATATCTATTGTAAAGATGTAGTATGTGTTATAAATACCTAGATGTAAAACTTTCTATCTAGAAAAACTAGTTTTTCTCCGCATTATGTTCAGACCTGCAGTGCAAAACAAAAGACTTACTCAATATTTAATAACTACACTATCTTCTGCCTTTTTGGTTTTGTGTTTTCTTTTTTTTTTTTCACTTTGCTGTCAATCCACAGTTCACAATCTTTTTTTCAGCACTGACGACATGGGAATCACAAAATTACATGGGCTGGCTATTCTGGTGACAGCAGGAATCACTGGCGCAATCTGGTGGGTGTTTAACCTTTGGTAATTATTCTCAGCTAGCACGTATTTCTGTTGCCCAGACTGAGACATGTTTCTTTTAACTATACTCATGCAGACACAATGCAAGCATTTACACAAAGCTAAATTCAAAATCCCCTTTTACATTCAAAAGATGAAAATAAGCCAGGTGTGGACACTTTTAATCTCTTCTGTGAAATTCTAAGAATAGGATGAATTGGGCTCTATATTCCTGTGAGCCCAAGTGTGTGTTTTCACGTTTCCATCCCACAGTGACACCTCTGTGCTCCAGACCAACACAAGGATCCTGGCACAGAGCTGGGACTCCGTGGATTTAGCTGTGTTTCTTCTGCATCGTGGTTGGCCTGAGTCTCCCTTGGTTCTCATGTCTCCAGACTAGCCTGCTGCAGTAAGGCTTTCACAGTGTGTGTTCAGTGCTCTGGAGCCTGAAATGAGATCAGGTGGGCTTCATTCAGAATGCAGAGTTTGCTGGAACAATACTGAAGATCTGTTCCGACTGGAGCAATCAGGACAAGCTTTTCATCCACACACTCCCTCTGCAGCAGAGCACCCATCACAAATGCTCACATTTTTGTTGACAATACAGTCACTGCAGAGGAGATCCCACACACTGGCCAGAGCAAAGTGATACCGTGAACACCTTGCTTCAAAAGGCAAGTTACAGTCAGCTCCTAGCATCAGCTGAGACCGAGCTCTGCTGTAAAGCAGACACATTTCGTTTGGTGCAAGTAGTCTTGGGCAAATTAAATCATTCACGGTGATCAAATTAAATCATTCAGGGTGAACAGATCTGCAGATAACACGAGGCTAGACAGCTGTCTTGAAACAGCTGAGCTTTGCAAATCCTCATCACCATATTGATCCCACAAATCTGTATTCTGTTAGCTTTGTTTTATAGTTTCAGTCATAAAGGAAGCAGAGGAGAGGTTGATTTTTTTTTTTAATCATTGACTCATTGCTTTCTTATCCTGTCCAAGGTACCATCACCCTTTCTCCCCAGCCACAGAGCAGGAGCACACAGCCTCCCCTGAAGAGGATACAGTCCTGTAAGTTCATTCTGTGTGTTTTGCAAGGTCCTGCACTCCTGTCACTCTAGGCCATGAGGACGAGACTCATCTGAAAAGACTCATTGTTAAGCAGGACATCCATGCCCTAGAAGTGCAAATTTCCATTTTGGGATAAGCCATCCTGCAGTGCCCAGCTAAAAGGCTCCTCTACTCCTCTACTGTGAATGCCTTGGGCTGGATGAACAGGCTCAGGTTCCAGAGACTTAATATGGGGAAACATGAATCCACTGATGCAGCTCCCCCAAAATCATGCCGTGAAAAGGCAACTTAATCCCACCTGGTTTGGACACCTAGAAGCTGGCTGTCTCTGTACCAGGAAGTCATCCAGGCTTCCTCTTTTTCATTAAAAAAAAGTGGGCCCTTTGGCTTATTGTCTACTCCCTCTGATTTAGCGTTGTGCACAAACATGATGAGAACTAACAGATTCTGGATATGGAATCAAGAAAGAGTTTAATCTGGTAGTTTACCAGACTGAAACTTCCTGGGTTTTTAATGCTCAATTTCATTTAACTGAACCATATTTTCTTATTTTCTTTTTTTTTTTGTCTTATGAATGACACTTTTCTTATCCCCACTGCTTTTTTGACTTAGGTTTCCCCTCTTCATCACTTCTTTTATAATACACACAGTTGTGTTACTCTCTAGAAATGCTGCTCTAAGGAGTCTAGCATATATGACTAGGGGAGAAATGAACTTCAATGCCAATAAAACAATATGACAAAAACGATGCATTATTTTTGTAATTAATTTGAAATTTAAAAGATTCCGGTGTGAGACAGCATTTTCATACCACCACCGCTCCCCTCCCCCCAAAAAAAAAAGTTAACATGGCTACATATCTTTCTGGTTTTGTGTACATATGATTCTTTTAATTTCCCTCTCTTAGCCTGTTTAATCTATTACTTTTAGTAAGCGTTTCCAGTTTATAGAACCTGTTTTTCCTGCTGGAAAATCTAGGAATCAAGACTGGTGGGTTCCCATTCAGTGACCCATCTACAGGTACCTGCATAAGTGACGAGAATGGAGAGCGGCGACGTCTGCTCTGTGTCCTGTGGACTCCACAGTGCAGGCATGCAGACATAAACCTGCCAGCAAAACACAAACTGTCTGCAAAGTGTTTGGCCTCATTGGGCCAGGCTCTCCCTGTGTAGAAGTAAAACTGAATTTTCCAAAAAATGCACCACAGAAACGGAAACGTTGAAAATAATTTTAAAACTGATTAATTTGCGTTCGGCTCTACTTACACCTGCTGAGTTGTCTGTTAAATGTAGTTCACATTGTATATGAAGGTGAACTAACATAAATAATATAATTGTATTTGTGATGGAGTCTGACTGGATACTCACTGACATCGAATCACGGGGCAGTACTGCTGAAACACCCGAAGATCCCTTGTGGGGCTCATCTCTTCAGAAAAAGAAAATCTGAAACTTGTGTGCCATGATGTATTTATGTATCTTTTATTTCTCCCTTATTTGCAGAAAAACAGACTTACATGAAACATCTCTAATGCTTCCATGGTAAGTGTAACTCCTCTGGCTTCATTACTGTGATACCACATTGTTCTCAGAATCACACATGGCTGTGACTCTGGCACAGACAAGTCAGCTGAGAGCAAGGCTGGATGAATAGGAAAGGATGTCCAACTAGAACAGGTACTCTTCCAGAAACCATTAGAAATGCCTAGATGAAGAATCTTTAATCTGTTTACTTTCAGAAAGGAAACTGAGAAATTATGGTGAATGTTGAAAATATTTTGGTTTAATTTTATCTCAATTCATTTTTTGCATTCCCTGTCACCACCCATCTCGGAAGCTCAAAAACAAGAGGCCTTGGCTGGTACTATTTTTAGTGGTAACAACATCATACACGATGTGTAAATGTCTGTGGAAGGAACATTTTAGGTCACTGGGGTAAATTATTTTCTGGAATTGCCTATTCTAGAGCCATTTATACTAGGAAAAACAAAACAAAACAAAAAAGTAATAAAATTGGTATGGACATACTGGAGAGAGTTTAACAAAGGATGATGAAGGGACTGGAGCATGTCTCCTGTGAGGTAAGGCTGAGAGAGCTGGGGCTGTTCAGCACAGAGCAGAGAAAGCTCTCGTAGAGCCTGGCTGAACTTACTGGCAGAGCTCCAAACAACATTCCTTGTGGGAAGGGGATGTTCTTCCGAGTGTCAGAGATAAACCAGTAAACAACACCCTGTGAAGCATCAGGGAAATACCTGTCCATCATCCCAAAGGAATTAGAGAGGATGATGAGATCAACAGCCCTGCTGAGGTGCCTCCATCAATGCACACAGCACAGGTAAGGAGCAGAAGGAGCAGAAAACCAGGGGGCAATCAGAAAACCGTGGGGTAATTGCTGTCACAGAAGCACAGTGCAGAACTGCACATCTGGAGCTCTGCAGCTGAGGGCTGTGAGCTTTCCAGAAGAGACAGGCTGGGAACAATGGATGGATGTGCTGTGCCCTGTGTTAAGGCAGGGATGGAGTGTGAAAAGCTGCCTCTGGGTAACAGCCACAAACAGCTTGGGAGCTGGAGGGTAAAACTCAAGGACAGAAACCTATTTCAGGTGTCTGCTCCAGGATAAGATGACTCACATCTCAGGTTTTGCTGACAGCACTTTTTTGACCCCTAGTGATTTCAGAGGGAGACTGGGATGATTAACTCAGAGGTAGATGTCTGTGCTGAAGAAGCTTGTGTTTGTCTTCATGGATTTCCGAGGCCATCTAAGCACCGCCTTCATTCTCAACTCCTTGCAGGAGACGGGATGTGCTGGTGCTGACACCGTGGCTGGCTCCAATTGTCTGGGAAGGCACCTTCAGCAGAGACATCCTGAATGCTCAATATGTGCAGAAGAACTTGGTCACTGGAGTGGTCACTTTTGCTGTCGAAAAGTATTGGTTTGTCATTTATTTCTTGCCAAATAGTTAAGTCTCTCACCTGCCACTTATGCTGCAATACTGCTCGTGGAGCACAAGTGAGAAACATTCCAAAGACTGAATATGGGCAGCTTTAGACTGGGAGAAATGTGACATGTGTCACCTTCCAAAGCAAGGCAATTGGTTGTGACACTGTTTTGAAAAGGACAAAAGATATCCTTGGAAATACAACTAGCATTTTGTATCTCAACCCTTGAGATAAAAATTCTAGCTCCTGCTATGTTTCTAACAACAAGCTTTCCCTCTATCCTGCACTAAAAAATAGAAACATTCTGTAAAGTTGAGATTTTATTGGGTTTCTCTGAGAGTTTAAAGTTAAAATATTAGCTCTAGTAAAATTATTAGTCATGCTGTTACAGCTTGTATGTTCCTGGGGAGGTTCTTTTTCAGGTTTCTGAGTAAAGAGCTATACTCCCTCTATCTCCACTGGCACCTTAGGGTTACATAGAGACTTCAGGTACTTCAAGGCAATAAAAACTATTTAATTGATAATTTTGACCCTCTCCTATGAAAACAGGCTGAGAGAGTTGAGGAAGACAAGGCTCCCAGAACACCTTAGAGCCCACTCCTGTACCTAAGGGGGGCCTACAGGAAAGTGGGAGAGGGATTTTTTACAAAGGTAGGTAGTGACAGAACAAGGGAGAATGGCTTTAAACTGAAAGAGGGTAGATTTAGATCAGATATTAGGAAGAAATTCCTCACTCTGAGGGTGGTGAGGCCCTGACACAGGCTGCCCAGAGCAGCTGTTGGCTGCCCCTGGATCCCTGGAAGTGTCCAAGGCCAGGCTGGATGGGGCTTGGAGCAGCCTGGGACAGTGGAAAGTCTCCCTGCCCAAGGTAGGAGGTGGAATGAGATGATCTTTAAGGTCCCTTCCAACCCAAACCATTCTATGATTCTCTCTTGATTCTGTGATCCTCTCTAGGCAGTTAAAATGTTACACTGCAGAAAGAGTGCCAGGGAGCAGGTAAAAGGGGAGGATGAGAAGTAGTATTTACATTATGGAGTGATATTAGAGAGCAGCATTGGGCAGAAGGCATGTGTTCTGTGCATAGTGAAAGCTAAAATGTGATATCATGTGCATGGGGAAGGTTTGAAGGGCAGCAGCTGTGTTGAAGGAGCAATGGATAGAAAACAACAAAGAACACAGACTGGAAAAGCTGTCGTTCTTCACCAGCAGGAGCCTCTCTCCATTCTTTTCCTTTCCATGTCTCTCAGATATGTCCAGTTCATTGAAGGATTCATGAGATCTGCCAACAAGTACTTCCTGGCTGGGCACCGAGTGAATTTCTACTTGTTCACAGACAGTCCTGAGAAGATCTCCCACCTTCAGATGGCCCCTGAGAACCACCTGTTTGTCATCCCTGTCCAGAACCACTCGGGGTGGCAGGATATCTCCATACGCCGTATGGATATCATCAGCACCTACATCCACAGCCAGTTCCAGTATGAGGTGGACTATCTGTACTCCATGGACATCCATGTCCAGCTCTTGGCACACATCGGGGTGGAGATCATTGATGCCCTGGTGGGAACCATCAGCTCCTGGCAGTTCACCCCACACCATGAGAGCAAAGCCTCTGAGACACGCCCCGAGTCACAAGCTGCCATCCCCGAGGGAGAATGGGACTTCTCTTACACAGCAAGCTTCTACGGGGGAAGCGTGTCCGAGGTCTACAAACTGACGAGAGCCTGTTTGAAAGGGGTGATGGAGGACAGAGAAAACGGCGTTGAAGCTCCATGGAGTGATGAGAGTCAGCTCAACAAGTACCTCCTGCATCACAGGCCCACGCGCCTGCTGTCCCCAGAGTACTACTGGGATGCAGAGCCGAGCTCGCCCAGCATCGTCCGGGTGAGGAGGATGTGCTCTGTGCACAAGGACTGCTAGGGGCAAGCTGCTGAAACAACAAATGTACAGCCTTTCCTCTTTACAGCCCCACTAAAGTGAGGGTAAAGGGCCAAAGGAAGTTTCCCTCTGTTTCTAGGACTGCACACATTTTCTGCACGACCTAGCCCATAAAGTTGGTCTCCTTAGCTAGAGACCCCTAAACCCAGAAATTTCTTCTGTTAGCAACCTTTTTTTCAACATTTTGGTCTTCAACAGTTCTTTCATCTGCATGTTTACAAGCACAGGCTACTAGCCACGCTGAGAACATACCAAAATTGACAAGGACATACTCAAAATGACAGTGTTTAGGCATCTGAATAAAGTCAGTTTGCAAACTTACAAACGGTCCCCACACATTAGGGTGTGCAATTATATTTGTCTTCTGCTGTCTTATATTATTTACTGAAAAGATGTCCTAACAATATGATAATTTAAGAATTTGAACAATGCATTACTAGCAAGATTCAATCACTTACTCCTTAATTTCTGACAAAATGAAAGCCCCTTCCTCATCATTCAAGCTATAGAACTATCTGATTAACTAAAAACGTGTGTGAATTTACAAATCCGAAATGTATGTGGACTATCAAAAGAAAATTACATCATATTTAAAGTTTTTCAACTTTCCTTTTTCAGTATTAGCTGTATCTTCAGATACAGCAGTCTTTTAATGATGTAATCATCAGCTGAATGACTTCATTAAAACTTTCTATTGCTCTCAAAGGAAAGGAGAATAGACAAATAACTGAAAATTATGCACACAAGAAAGAATTGGGGCAAACCAATCCTGTCACACAGCTGCAGTCATAACCCTGTTGCTGAAAGGCCACATGGGCAAGAGCAAGCCCCTCTGGTACTCCTGCTGTACTCCTGCCATGAATGGGTAACTTAGGCTGTCAAAGGGATCAGAGAAAGTGCTTCTGTTGGAATATAAGGTTGTAAAAATGCAGCTTAACAAAGTTAAGCACAAATCAGAACATGAGGTAGCATGGCTGGCCCATACTTAGGACATGTGAGCAAACCAGGCTGTGCAGAAGGCTGAAGTGGATGGGACTATCTCTCATTTGTCTGGGTTACACATTTGTCATAATATCTGTTACTAATGTGATGTTCTCTGCTCCATAAATCTTGTTTGGTCTTTGTTCTATTCCCCGCCGGCCAGGCTGTTCCCAGCCCGGTCCACAGGAAAACGTGGTCCGTAGCCCAGGAGAGCAAGCGACTGAAGGATGGTAACTGAGGTTATCGTGCCTCAGTTTACCAGTGCAGCTCAATGCCTCCTCAACAGCATGTAGGTGTGCTGTTCAAGCCAGTAGCAGAAGGCAAGGAGAAAGAGTTGGAAACTCTGTTAGCTACAGTCCAAGTTTATTTCCCTCCTGCCCTGGGGGGGCAAGAGGTAGTTAGCTCGAAGGGAAACTAAGCAGAGAGACCCCGTTTGCTCTCTGGCAGTCAGTTTTAAGGGGTTACATCATGAGGTAGAGATAACAGAATTGACCAACCATAGAAGGAAGATACACAGTGGTAAACCAATGAAGACCCCCGCAGAGGAGGGACAACACAAAACTAACAAATAACAAAACAGCTGGAGGGTGTTTCAAACCACGCTAGCCTGTTAGGGCTTGAAACTTCTGTGATAAGAGGGCCGACGTGGCGTGAGTGACATGCAAGGGCTGGGCTACACTGCAGCCTCTGCCTTAGGTCTGTCTTCGGAGGCAGAGTCCTGCAATGGGAAATTATTCCACGTGTCCCCCTGGGACTGGACAATAGCAACAGGTCTTTTAATGGTGTTACCTGTTTTATTGCAAATGTATTCCTTCAGAGTGGTTTCCCAGATCTGGAAATAGAATAAGAAGATAACAACATGCTCAAACCTGGTTTGTCCAAAGACTGGGCAGTAAAAGGTTACTGGAAAAGGGCCAGACAAGAGGAATCTGTGTGATATGAAGAGTTTTCAGATAAAGATTGGTGTGAAAGTTCAGCTGAAGCATTCTGGTGAATTGAGTTAGCACACTTAGGCTAATGCAATCAAATAATTTTAGATTAATGGAACAGGATACAGTTGAGTTATAAAGACTCAGAGAAAGTCAATTCTGGTACGAACCAGCCCTTTTGAATCACTTTAGAAAGCATAGATGGTGATGGTCCAATGAAATCAGTGTTGAACTAGGTGAGGGGAGTAATTTAATATTCTTTTTGCAGCATGGCTTAATCCTGTGCTGCTATCTGATTTCTCAGTCACACTCTCTGCCACTGCCAAACGGGTTTTACATGTGAAACTTGACACCTCGGGAGACAGGACACTGCAAGTGTCCCACTCCCACCTCCCAGGGGAGAACAAAGACCTCCACAGGTTCTGCAGTCCCACTCCCTTGGAACATCCTGAGGACTGGGAGATCTGTCTTATCCATGCCTGCTCACTCCATGCAGCTTCCTTGCCCAGTGCCTCTGGAAACTGGAAACAGGTTTCCCACCACCTTCACAGACAGGACTGAACACACAAGGCATGGAGAAGAGCTGAGCTGGCAACTGTGGATGACTACCAAATGCTCTGCCTTAGTAGCCCTCATCCTATTACGGTAAGAAGATTTGGCTGATCCTTGCACCATGCAAATTCGTGCCTTGTGCTGGGGTTAAACCCGGCCAGGAAAGAGGGTTAAAGGGGCTGGGTCATGGCAAAATGTACTGCAACTGCATGAATAGAACAGACTTCAACAGAGTCCTGTACCTGGGCCACCGTAACACTATGCAGCAGGGCAGGTTAGGCCATTGTAAATGTAATTTTCTATTATTTCCATTCAGTAAAACACCTGGCTGCAAGGAATGGTATAATAGAGAGTCTGTGCCGAGCTGCAATTTAACTTTTAAGATGAGATAAAGATTTCTAGCGAGATTTAGCCTTACTAGCTTCCAATATCCAGTGCCACTGGTAATAAGAAATCAGTCTTCAAAGGCTAACAAATGGTTTATCCTCCTGGACAATCTGACACACATTATCAGGTCTGTTGACAATGCCAAGGCCTTCCATTACTAGAGATGGAATGGGTTGTGGATATTGTCACTCACTCCTGTGGTATTTTATACAGGAAGAGCTGTAAGGATGTGTAATGAGGACGTGTGCAGATGATAGTGAATGGTTCTGCTTGAGAGGAAGGAACAAAGGACTGACATAATGGTGCCAGGCCAGACAGTGAGCTGGGCTATGTCTGAGTCACACTGGGATAATGTGGGAGAAAGAACTCAGGACAGAAAGTTAACATGGGCAGGTTAGAACAGGGCACAAAGTCTCCATCACTTCTAACCTAGGATGAACCAGGATGCCTTTCAGAGCTTAAAGAGAATTGAAGAGGAAAAATGAAACTGGTCATCTCCTCATGTTCCTCATTCGGCCACACCACCTAGAAAGATGTCTAGGATCCTTTTAGCTCCACGTGCTTGTCCACACAGACTCTGCAAAGGAAAAACTTGTATCCAGATTTCCACAAACTTGAATATGTGCCAGGATATTTGAGTATGTGTCAGGCTTAGGCTGGCAGCTGGAGTAGATTGCTGTTGATCCCTTGGTGTCTTTGTACTTAAGTGCTTCTGTTATATAAACGAGGTGGAACAGGTCTCTTGAAACACATCAGTGGCAGCTCTGAGCTGTATTGCCACTTCTTTGGCACGAATGGGGTGAGATTTTCCTGATGTATTCCAGCATACCTCAACACATGGCTAAGCTGTTGGTACCTGTAAGAGGAAAATACATTATTTCACTTGAGTGAATGCGAGCCAGGTGTCGGTGTTCACACCTTGAGAGGTTCTTATTAAATCTCAGGTTCAGATAATAGGGATCATTTACTGCTGTCACAACATTCTTACTTTTTTTCTCCATCCATGCTAAATCTACTTGTTTTCTTGAAGTGTGGATAGAAACTGAACACGAATAAGTTAGCCCAGAGGAAACTGTATTTTGTTTTGTTGGGGCTTACAGATGTCAATGAAACAATAGGTTTGAACACGATTGAGATAATGGGTGTAAAATGGGCAGAACAAACTAAACTAAAGAACTAAGAGTGATGGATCTGGGCAAGAAAATAGTGGGATAGGTGACCAACACATAATCTGGATTGGGCTCAGATCTTCAAATTTGGAACAAAACCTGATGGATTACATTGAGCACAAACAGTAACAAATACCACCAGGTCAGAGCAGAAAGAAGGAAAAAAAAATAGATAACACAGGGACATAGCTTTAAAATAATGTCTGAGTTCTTCCTCCCATCAGGACTCAAATAAGTAAATAATTTTTATTTTAAAGCAATTAATGGGCACCAGATATCCAGATCCTGTTGTTTTTAGTCCAATGAAGTAAAATGTTGTGTTTATGTAATCAAAATAGTTCCACTGCATTCTCTGAACTCTTATTTATTACTGTGATAATAGTGCTATGATATTCACTCTGCCTATAATTAGACTAGGGCTACAACATCCTTACTATGATTTTTTTTCTCAGAAAACCTTTGTCCCAGGTCATCCATGATTACCTTGGACTACTTTCAAACATGAGTAGACAGCGTATTCCTGAGGAGTGGATCCAAGTTCATCTGTTTTAGGGCCAAGAAGCTATCCTCATTTCTGAAGAGGGTAAAATTTCAGATCAAAGAAGTCCCAGATTATAAAAATGAACACCAGAAACCTGTTTCAGACTCTTTTAATTAAACAACTAATCAATTAATTTATTAATCCTCTATCAAACATATCTTCCCTAGAGAAGAGCACTGACCACAGACAGGCCAGGGACTCGTGTACCCGGGGTGGGCTAACTCAGTAAGTTCCATGGATCTCACCAAGGTACTGTGTTACTACAAGTGGACAAATCTATAATAGTAATCTTTTTTTTTCCTTTTTTTCCCCCTTTTTTATGAGATCAAGCAGTTGATTGATTTTTGGAACCATGCTTGTATAATGTCCTAACAACATTTCTCAAGGTCAGGAATTGCATTAGGGCTCCACACTCCGAATCAAAGGGCTAGTGTAGGTCAGTTTTGTCATTTTGTTAAACTGAATGGACTAGGGCAAGGCATAAGTTATGGTCCTTGCTCTCTGTGGGAATCAATTATTTTGTGCTTGTTTGTGTCCCTATTAATAAAAAGTCATGCCACCTTCAGAAATCCTTGGCTTTTAACAGCTGACACTGAGAGCATTGGCACCGTAAGACAAAGGCTCGTGAAGCCTTAGAACTTGAAGGAGAATGAAGATGCCCATGTAAACTGCTCCTCATGGAAAAATAAAACTGGTGCATTAAATTGGTGCCTGTTTCATACATAAGGATTTATGCTCTACTTAGAGCCTATAGAAATCTATACAAATCCATTACAAGCCTCTTTATACTTGCAGGAATGTGAAATACAGGTGGATTTCTAGTCGGGGAACACAAGACAGGAATCATGGCTTGTTGCCTTCAGAGGTCAGGTTCACTCCCTGGTAGACTCTGTCGTCCAAGTGTTTGAAGGAAATTCAGAGTGATGCATCCAAAAGAATTCCCAAGAACGAGCCAGGGTTCTCACTGAGGGAACAGGGGGCTGTGCATTTTAATTGGCACCTGGAGGAGGAAAAGGCACGTAGCTGAACCTGTCCAGGGCAGTGGAACACTGACAGAGCAGACCAGTCCAGCTGCTGAATGCAGAAGGACTGGCTCTGTCAAGGAACTGCTGTGGGTGGAACAGGCCAAGTGCTGAGCTGATAAGGTGGAGCAGAGCGGGAAGTCAGTGATAGTGTGAATCAGAATGGAGCAGTCTGTGATAACCTAGCCTCTAGCATGAAAAATCAGTGGCTCAGCATGGAAGTTATGGCCTCTAAATAGAGATTCATGATGTGGGTCAGGTTTGATAGGACCAGGGCACAGCAAATCCAGGCTTCTAAGAAAATATAGACAGGCATGGAAAAGTAATGAGTGGAAATGGATGTACCAGAATAGATTGGCAATCTTTAGATTGGGGTAGTGGGAAAAATGTGAAGCCAGAGCAGGTTAGCTGTGAGGCAGAAGTGAATATAACTAAGGAAGGAGACAGAGGTCAGTCCTATCACACTGTTCTCCCCTGCCAATGAATTTTCCGGTATACAAAGCCATCTTCAGAAATGCCTCCAGCCGTGCTTGTGATGCCTTAGGTTTTGACTTTTATATTTTTCAAATCCTGCACTGCCCAGTGTGTAACTCTGAGGTTTCTTGTAGCCTGGTAATTTCTGCTCTCTCATGCCAGGCAGACTAACAAAGCCTCTCCAGGCCTGCTCTCCAAGGACACCCAGACCTTCCTAGGCCCAAAATGTGTAAACCAAAGACTCTAAAGGGGGGGCAAGCTTGGGGATATTACATCATTAACTGAAGCTTTAATTGGAGAATTAACCCTGATATGCAAATGGACCAAACCTATAAAAGTGTGAAGAACTCGTGACCTGGGGTCCATCTTGGGGTCCACCTTGGCAGCAGCCTCTGGCTCCCCAGGGGTACCTTTGAAGGCCTTTCAAGTAAATACCGACCTTTATTCCCTTATTCTGTCTGGTCTTTGTGTCTAGGAGGCCTCTTAAGGCATCACTTGTGACACAGTTCTGCAAGTCTGCTGAACTCCCCCCCCCACACACACACACACAGCCTCCCCCCAGCTCTTCCTTCTACAGCAGCAGCTCTAGCACTTGGCGTTCCTGTCTCTCCAGATGGAGCCTGCAGCACAAATCCAGGCTGCTGCTTCCATCTGCTGCCCACAGCGTTCATTGCAAGCCACTCCTTGCCTGGGAGCCAGCAGGAACAGCAGCTCTTTGAAGCAATGTTCCCCAGCCCTGCTGCACCGGGGTTACTCAGCAAAAAAGGAGAGCTTAAGCAGAACTTACCCTCTGGATGTACCAGATCAAAGAGGTTTCAGTGCTGTCAGACATCAGGAAACTCCTGGTGGCAGCATGTGACTGAATGAGCCTGAGGAGATGCTTGGCATGAACGAACGTAGAACCACCTCCCTCGACCTGCTGGCCGTGTTTCTTTTGACCCAGGCCAGGATGAAAGTGGCCCTGTGGGATGCAAGCGTACATTGGCACGTCGTGTCGAGCCTCCCCATCCCCAAACCCCCCACACCTTTCTCCTCAGGGCTGGTGTCAATTCATTCTTCACTCAGACTATTCTTGAGCCAGGGATTGCCCTGACGTGTGGGACCTTGCACTTGGCCTTGTTGATCACGGGCTTGGCACGGGCCCATCTCTCAAGCCTGCCCAGGTCCCTCTGTACGGCTTAAAGCTGAGCTCAGCCCAGCAGGAACACAAACTGCCTTGCACTGGGGAGCCCAGAACTGAACACAGCACCCCAGATCATCAGTGCTGAGCGTTTCCTCCCACCTTCCTCGCCAGCAGGGCAGTCTGAGCAGCAGAAAAGGCCTTGGCTCTGTGCAAGCACAGCTCAGCAATAAAAACCCCCTAATGGAGATTCTGGTGAGAAAAAGGCAATCAGTGTATTGTTAGCAGAGGAAATATTTTCATCTACTTCTTTATGTACTGGTAATGGTGAGAAAGAGGAGGTTTACTCTGAGTGTTTCCAGGACACTCACTGATGTTTTACACTCGGAGATACAGGAGGACATCCTGCCCTGCTTGTTCTAGTAGAGATATTTTTGTTTTACACTACAGCATGTGTTTTTGAACTTTTGAGCAATAGCTTTGGTTAAAGGAACTTACACCAGCCAGGAATAATACCTGTGATCTCTGTCACTTGCTGGGAAGTGATTCTTGCTTCCCTTTGGTTCTTGCTCCTGGGATTTGTTAATCTCTGGCCAGGGGTAAACCAGGCCTCTCAGGATGCAGGTGCATGTTGGCCTCATGAACCCAATGCAATGTCCTGACAGCCCCTGGAGCTGTTCTGAAGTTTTTAAAAAATCCTAACTTTCTCCAGCCCTGATGTTACAAGGGTACAGCATCAAAAGAGGCAGTGTTTCCCAGTCTCATCTAGATCTGCATTGATGTGATCCTGCCAGGCCTTCAGAAAATGAAATATTTGTGTTTGTTAAAAAGCTAAGAGCAATTACCTGGAGATAACAAGGACTTCTGCAATTAGACTCACTCCTGAAATTAAGAACTTTCCTAGCTGGTGATTGGCCCTCTCCCCAAATCTCTACAGCCCAGTATCTCCCCTGGGAGGGACTCAGCTAAACACAAAGGCCTAGTTAAAACTTGGTGAAACTCTAATGCCTTGGGACGTATGCACTCAGTGTCTTGGAAAGAAACTTCACTGAGAAAAGGGAATAGGCAGCAGGGGATGTGAGCAAGGGCACAGGGGAAGAGCTGGAGAAACTGAAAGACAGAGGTAAATTGAAGATATTTATAATATCAGTGACTGCAGACTGACATGCTGCAGTTAGTTCCTGATCTGTCCCAACTGAAGATCAAAATAATCTGCTCATTAGCACAAGAATAATGGCCTTGTTTCAGAGCAGACTTGCAGTGAGGCCTGAAGCACGACACCTGTTATGTCCAGGGCTGACGACAGAGAAGGTCAGTTCTGTGAGGACTTTGGCAAACAGGCTGTCAGAAAGGCAGGTCTGCAAGGTCACGGAATCACAGGAAATCCTGAGTTGGAAGGGACCTGTCAGGATCATCCAGTCCAGCTCCTGGCCCTGCACAGGACAGCCCAAGAGTCACAACATGTGTCTGAGAGCATTGTCCAGACACTTCTCGAGCTCAGACAGACTCGGTGCAGAGACCACTTCCCGCAGGAGCCTGTTCCAGTGCCCAGCCACCCTCTGGGTGAAAAAGTTTTTCCTGATATCCAACCTCAACCTCCCCTGACTCAGCTCCAGCCATTTCCTCCAGTCCTGTCACTGGTCATGAGAGTGAAGAGATCAGTAGCTGCCCTTCTGCTGCCCCTCAGGAGGATGGTGAAGACCACAATGAGCTCTGACCTCAGCGTCCTCTCCCCCAGACCCGATGCCCTGCAGCAGAGCTCTGTGGTTTCACAGGAGCTTCTTCACAGGAGCAGCACACACACATCACACACCATCACCAATTATGTCACTGTCCAGTGGAGGCCCTCAAAGACCATGAGGCAGAGAATCCCTCTTAGGAGGCCAGGCTGAGGCAGCTGGGTCTGCTCGGCCTGGAGAAGACGGAGAGGGGATTTTATCCCCAGGTGTCAGTGCCTGCAGGGAGGCTGCGGAGCAGGGCATTGCCCCCGCACAAGAGCTCATCTGCCATTCGTTACAGCCACGCAACTCACACAGGCCGAGCCGTCCTGGAGAGAGTTATTTTGGTGCCATGGGGTTAACACTGGTCTGGCATCTCCCAGCTGCCCAAAAACACCTTACTGTTGAAGAGAGATCTGGAAGATAAGCTGGATTTCTGACAGACAGACACCTCACTTTACAAACGTCATAAAAGCCACACCAAAGTCTCACAAAGCAGAAATCTTCTCTACATTGCATGGAAATGTATGGAGTTTCTCCTGTGATTAGGGATGCTGCTTTGTGGTTAATCCCCAGGGGTTAAGTGAAGGAATCTCTACATTATCATCATTTCTGTGGTAAATTACATTTCACTGCTAATCAATTCTATTTCTTTTGCTAGCTTTAGTATAGGTACCTTGATATAGTGCAGTGTTTCATGTTATGCTGTAACCTACTGGTAGTTCTTTAGGTTATTTTCTAATTACATCAACAGTGACATAAAATATGTCTCAAATATGCTTTTATATTTAAAATCAGAGATGACATTTTAAATCTTTTATTGGTGGCTCATTTTCTTTTTTAATTAATGCTGAAAAATATTCTACATTTTTTTTGGTACAAATTGAGATGTGATTAAAAAAAACATATTAAGCTTCTGCAAAGAGTTACACCTTATAATTTTTCTGTGGAATTACAAACTCTCAAGATAAAAATTCACATGACATCAAATTAAGAACATTGGACTTTTATTATGTTTATATTTACAATTATTTTCAGGAATGAGGGATTAATTTAAGGAGTAATTCATGTCCTTAGCTTCCCAATATCATTTAAGTTTTGAGGATTTAATATAAAGAATTTTATAAACAGTTACAGAGCATTACAGTGCTTAGGTTCTTCAAATGCCTAGACTTGGTCTAACATGTTTAAAACAATTACTCTAAAGAAAGATCTTTGGCACAGTGGGGCAGGAATGCAATTTTGCCCACCTTTTTTTTTTCCCCCATAACAATCTCAGAATTAATAATCAGTACTCATCAATTTCCTGGGCTCTACATTATAGCCTGAATTATGCCCTCTCCTTTCCCCAAAGAAATTTACTAAACATTTTCAGGAAATAAATGCAACCTGATGAAAACTTGTTCTTCTCTGTTCTTTCAGTAAAATCAGGCTCCTGAATATTACTCTTTTGTTCAAAAAGTCAGAAGTATGTAAAACACAATTTTAAAGTTTCTGAAAAATAGCAAGGAAAAGAAAAAGAAAGAAAAAGTTTATTTATTTAAGAATTTCTTAAGTATGTGGAAGAAGTTTCCTTCCAAAATCTTACCATAGCTTCTAACACTCCCTCTTACAGCTGAAAATCTCCACTCTTCTCCCTCTTTCCTCCCCAAAAGCTGAAGTGTTCTCGGGAATTCCCTGGAAATTAATTTTACTGAACAAGAATTTAGAGTGAAAAATACCACTACGAACACCTGAAACAAAGCAAATATTCTATTTCATTTCCACACTGAGTTAATTTTTCTCCATTTTTTCCTCAGGGCTCCTTTCACCTCCTTATTCCTCAAACTATAAATAACAGGATTCAACAAAGGAGTCACCACAGAATAAGAAAGGGAGAGGAACTTGTCGACAGATGCACAGTAGCTGTATTTTGGCCGCAGATACATGGAGCCTGCAGTACCATAAAAAAGAGTCACCACCAAGAGGTGTGAGGAGCAAGTGGAAAAGGCTTTCTGCTGGCTCTCAGCTGATGCCATCTGAAGAATTGTGGAAATTATACGAATATACGAATAAATGATCAGTAAGAAAGGACTCAGAATAGCAAAGACGGCCACCACGATGACTTGGATTTCACTTGGCAAAGTGTTGCCACAAAGCAGGTCCAGGAAGGGCTGAATCTCACAGAAAAAGTGGTCGATGGCAGAGCCACACAAGGCTGAGCTGAACGTTATGAGGGTGTGCACTAAGCCCACAGCAGTTCCACAAATGTAAGTTCCAGCGACCAGGCTCCTGCAGACCCTGCTGTTCATGATAATTGTGTAATGCAAGGGGTAGCAAATTGCAAAATAACGATCAAGGGACATGGCAGCCAAGAGAAAACATTCAGCAACTCCAAAGAAAAGGAAGAAAAACATTTGCATTGCACATCTTGTCTTGGAAATACTTACTGTTCCCACCATCAGGTTCTCAAGAATAGTTGGGATAATGACTGACAAATAGCAGATATCCAAGCAGGACAGCTGAGTGAGGAAGAAATACATAGGGGTATGAAGGGTATTATCACTATGTACTATGGAAGCTATCACTGTGTTGGCCATCAAGGTGAGAATATAAAGAGATAATACAACTACAAAGAGCAAAGGTTGCAAATGAGAGATTTCAGAAAAACCCAGGAGTCTGAATTCATTCACTCCACTGAGGTTCCCAAGGATCATCCTTCTCTGGGACCTAGCAGAACTCTCCTCGTTTAGCGTTCAGTAGCTGCTGAAGCTGCAAACAGCCAGGCAAATCTGCAATCAAAACACAACTGCCTGATTGAACAGACTAGAAGACTAGCATTTAGAAAGTATCCAGATTTTGAAAAGGTCTTCTGAACAGATTATAAAAGTTTCTAAAGAAAATGAGGTGATCTTATGCCTGTATTTTTGTCTCTATTTTTGACTGATTCTTCTTCTTTCATAGCATTGCCTTCAAACTTTGCATATTCACTACTGTCTTCAAATGCTCAGCTACCATTTATTACCCTGTAGAACAAGAAAAAAAATTATGGCAGATATCTTTTTATTGATTAATCAGTTCAAGTCCTGATATCATCAGCAGCAACATTTGAATATAACAAAGGTAATTTCTCTGCTACCTTTTGTGGAGTGTGGTGGAAGAAGAGGAAGGAAAAAAACCCTTAAATTATGAGGTCTCCAGAAAAGCTTTCTACTCTGAGCACTCTGCAGTGAAGCAGAAGACATGCTTTTCCACAGTGCTTTATACTATATATATATGTATTTATGAAGTCCACTGAGACTGGCTAGTGCTGATTGGAGCAATAAGGAAGAGCTGTTAGAGGCTGGCTAAATATGATGCATGTAGATTAGTTGGCTCACAGACACCTCTAGTTTTGCACAGCTTGGAAAGCATTTCTATACAAACCCAGATATACTACTGCAATCTCGAGATCTGGCTTTTACTTTGCAGTAATTACTTCATAATGCAGCCAAATTAATGACAGAGTTGCCACACAGGCTTACCATACCTATGCTTTCTCAGTAAAATTTGAAGGTGAAGCAATTGGGGATAAAAAAAAAATCATTTGGGGATAAGGGACATAAGACTCACTCATTACCAATCTTAATTTTTATTGTATCCTATTAAAAGATCTTTTTTATTGAGCTGTTGTTGGGTTTATTATGTGGTTTCTTATTCAGATCCAGTAGCAACCCTGCATCGACTCTCTCACCACAACGCCCCTCTCACTGCCACAGAGATTGATTAAAAGTTGAATTACTGGCTGCCACTCACATTTCCAGTCTTAAGACATCTCATTCAGGCTGATCCTTTTTCACCTGGCCTTAGGACTGTTCTTTGCCCATTTTTATCTTTAGTCATTGACTGCAGAGTGACCTCTGCATCACAGTCATATTCTGTGAACAGCAGAAAGAAAGTGATTTTGTAGGGAAGAACCACATAATGTGATGTAGGTGTCTTCTGTATGATAAGGTGACAGCTTAAAAGTGCAGTATCTTTGTTTAATTAAACAGAAATATAATATGATTCACGTAAATAAAGACAGAAAATATTATCCTTAGAGGAAAATCTCTGAGAAATCTGAAGGGACCTATCTGAGATGGCATGATGTGTTCTCCCATGGCAGAAGGACGGGTGGAATACAAATAATGCCTGAAGAGTTGCATTCACGCAGCTCATGAAGTAGAAAACGCACACAAGGAGCACACAGAACCTCTTGGACACAGTCACAGGGTAGAGCAAGGGGTTGCAGATGGTTATAAAGCATCATGTGGGCTTACAGGCAGCAGGGAGCATTCTCCTGTCACTGCAGTGCACAACAGGAAGAGCTGAGCTGTGCATGTTGTGTGGGATATGACCTCTGTGTCAGCTGAAAAGGTCACGAGTGTGCCAGGTATGAGGATGGTGGAGCAGCTGGCATCAGCATCTGAGAAGGAAAGGCTGCTGATGAGGAGGTACACGGGGGTGTGGAGCTTGGAGTCAAGCTGGATGAGCACTGTCATCCCCAGATTTCCCACCAGGGCCAACGGACAGATCAGTGGAAACACCATGAAGAGAAGGACCTGCAACTTGACAGGTTGACAAATAGACTGACAAATCTATTAATAGAGTCTTTTTGGTGCGGGAAGGAGGGGCAGATGCAGGAAACACAGGAGTAAAAGCTTCTACAGATAGTGGTGGGTTTGATTTACAGCCCTGTGTTGCTATGATGCAGCCAGTATTAGAAACAGAATTCAGATGGGTTGACTTCCCATCGCAGGACCCTGCCCCCGAGGGCAGACAAAAGGCAGAGTCTGCAGCACAGCACATCCCTTGCATGTCACTCACACCACGTCTGCTTTCTTATCACAGAAGCTTCAAGTGCTGTAACGGGCCAGCATGGTTTGAGATACCCTCCAGCTGTTTTATTTGTTAGTTTGATTTTGTTCCTCCCCTAAGATGTCTTTATTGGTTTATTATCATGTATCTTCCTTTCATGATTGGTTAATTCTGTTATCTCTACCTCATGATGTAATACCTTAAAACTGACTGCCAGAGAGCAAACCGGGGTCTCTCTGTTCGGCTTCCCTTCGAGGAACTGCCTCTCTGTCCCCCGAGGNATTTAATTTTAATTGTCTATTGGATTAGAAAGTTATAAATTGTCTGGTAACCCTAAATCTTGTGACTATTCCTGGTCATGGCAGCTTGTAGCTGAATCTCACGCCGGAGACTGGTGCCTTGTTTGTTATTTTAAGCAATAAACGGTGAATGACTGCGACAGTCCCGTGTCTCTCATTAACAACTTCAGGCTGTCTGTGAATCCCAGACAGACGAGCTCAGTCACCACAGTGTGATTCCCTCCTGCCACCTACTGCAGGAGCAAGAGCCAAGATTACACTGCAAAAGACAAGGTAAACACAGACTGATACACAATGAAGGTACAATTTTATGTATCTTCCTACTCGTGTTTTTCAAGTTCTGAACTTGAATTATCTCATAGGCATTTTGTGCCTTTCAGAGGTCTTTATTCTTTCCATGTACTCTGAAGGAGTCTGCTTATTAAGGCCAAAAATAAGCTTTCTGTGCCCAGGAACAAAAAACTTAAAAAAGACCTTTCAAGAACTGATTTTTACCACTTTCCTTTTCCAAAGAAGAGTAAATTTTACTTTTGTAACTACTTAACCAATGTATTTTGGTCTAATTTGTTCATTAAAATCTACAGTACTACAGATTTCCCATAGTCCCTAGACACTTTTGTTTCTTCTTTAAAAATTAATGTTATTTAGTTTTCTGCCAAAGATTAAACCAAATCTTCCCACTGTAATTTAATTGAAAAAAATTTTATGTCCCCCCCCTCCCATTATGGGCAAAAGAAAATTACTTTTCCCCTTCCACCATTTCATAGAACTATAAAATCATAGAATATCTCGATTTGGAATGGACCCATAATGTTCATCCAGTCCAACTCCCTGCTCCTGGCAGAAGTTCTCCGTGGAGAATGGAGAATAGACACGCTCCAGACAAAGTGTGTCAGAGAAGCCCTCGTGTGGAGTCAGCAGGAACAGAAAGGACACTCTTGCTTTCTAAACTCCTTCTCAGAGAGGAGTCTGGATGCAGCTGGATCCCATCCCAGCCCCAGACTCCTCAACAGTTTATGTCTAAAGAGTTACAGAGGTGTCATTGAGCCTGTGTACAACTTCGTTCCATGGTATTAAGGATGGCAAACCGAATATATTTATATAAATAAAATGAAGTGTTTATTTAAATTAATTGCAATGATTCAGCAAAAGAACTTAATCAGAATTATTTCCCAGATAGTAAAGGTGGCCATAGTACACAATATACTAGTATAGTATACAATATACTAGTATAGTATAGTGCTCTATTTTTGAAGCAGTAGAGGAGCAATTATATTAAATCTAGCAAAAGAATTATTAAGTAGAGATTGATGTTACCCACACAACAGCCATGAGCAAACCTGTTTTGCTCAGCCTTGAGAAGTGACCCTAAGGGGCTTCCCTGCTCAAGGGAGGGACCTTCACAGCCTTAGGGGGGTGTGCCAGGAGTTCCTGTCATGCAGGAGTGGGAGTGCCTTTTACAGCATGAAGTGATTGGCTGCCAGTCATACACATTTTTAGGTTATGTGTTGTAGGTTTACTCAGCAAAATACGCTTTGCTGCTGAAAAAGGTCTTAGCAGCTCTTTGCTTTCTTCCACTTGGCACTTCTGGCTCCCATATGAGGGCCTGGACATCCTTGCTGCTCCCACCCTCAAATCAGGGAGCACCTGTTTTCCACGTCCTCATGGTGTTGGAAATGATATAACTTTACTAATACCTTTTCTAATTAATTGTTTTATTAAGTTTTCTAATTAATTGTTTTAATTAATCATAAGCAGTGTAATTTTCCACTGTCATATGCCACTGGAGTCAACATTTAGCAAGGTTTGTCATAAGCTGCTACAGTGGGAATGCAGCTTGGTAAGGTTTAAATTTTGTTAAAACAATTGTAATCAACCTTGATCTGCTTCAATGATCTCAGACCTGGAAGAGAGATATATTGCTGAAGCTGGACACAAGGAATGCAGAGTTTATGAACCACAAGGCCATTTTGCAGAACCCTGAGATAAAGAGGAAACTAACACCGACAATTCAGCAATTGTGCTGTAATCCCATTGTCCTGGTTTCAGCTAGGGTAGAGTTAATTTATTCTCAGTAGCTGTTCCAGTGCTGTGTTTTGGATTCGGAATGAGAATGGTGTTGATAACACACTGAAGTTTTGGGGTTTGCTAAGTCATGTTTATCCTAAGACAAGGAATTTTTTTTCCTTGTCTCCTGCTCTGCCAGTGAGAAGGTTCACAAAAGAAACTGGGAGGGAGCACAGCTGGGACAGGTGACCTGAAGTGACCAAAGGGATGTCCCACATCACAGAACATCACACCTGGTATATAAACTGGGAGGAGTTGCCCAGAAGGGCAGCTGATCTTGGCTGGGGAAGGGGGCTCTGGCACCAGTCAGCAGTTGGTGTGCAATTGCATTGTAAATGACTTGTTTCGTTCCTTTTCATTATCATTATTAAGCACTATTGTTGTATTTAACTTTATTTTTAATTATTAAACTCTTCTTAATTCAACATACAAGTTTTACTTCAAATCTCCTCCCCATTGCACCAGTGGGGGGGAAGAAGAGGTGGTTGAGCAAGCAGCTGCATGGTGCTTAATTTCCATCTGGGTTTAAACCATGATACCTCTCTATCTGGGAAAAAGATAATAAGAAGACTGAAAATGTGGACTAATTAGCATGAGAAGCAAGAAGTCAATAGCCAATAGAAGACAGAACACTAATTAATGAAGAGCATTATGCAATTTATAGCCAATGAACATTAATTTCTTTGTTTGCTAAAACGTATAAATAGTACAAAGCTTTGAAAGAGCGTGTGCATGTTTAGAGTGCTGTAATAAAATGATGCCTGCTTTCTAATACTAAATGTAGTATTAGAGAGCTTGATTTATCCTGATGTTTTCAGTGACAGTGGTGGGTACGACAGTTTTGGTCTCGGCATTCTCTGACACTAAAAACAGGAGACCCTCCTTGCTCGAGCCATTACTGGTGAGGTGTGAACAAGCCCCAGTCGGAGCTGCTGGATCCCTGCTTGGGCAGAGCGTCCTGCTCCGGCTGGCACAGCCCCCGAGCCGCAGCTCGCTGTCAGCCCATCACTGTAGGCTATAAAATGGGACAGACTTCTAACACCCCCCTTCTCCGAGGGTGTGTGGGGACACCCGGCAAGGTTTCGCCTTGAGAAAAAGAGACCGTTGGCAAGGGTAATATCTCTAATTAATATTTATTTTTCTAGCTTTAATATAATTGCTTCAATATTGCTTCCAAATACTGTACTATATTAGCAGCTATAACTATCTACAGCGTGGAATAAAGAATTCTAACTAAAGCCCTTTAGTCTAATCATTAGCATCATCATCCATTTAAATAAATTGTTCCCTCATGTCTGAGAAGGCGTGTAAGTCTGAGAAAACAAGGACACCTTTGCTAAACAACCCAGTGCTAATCTTCCATTCTGCTTCAGCCAGGGCCATAACCTGACCCCAGCACTCCCGGAGTGCCCCGGGTGCTTGTCTGACACGGATCTCTGGGGCATGGAAACCCTCCTGTTGCTCAGGGAGGGGTGGTGGTCTGTGCGCGGCACGAACCGGCTGCGGAGGCCATAGCCCCGCTCTGGGGATCGCCTCTGCTCCCTCCGCCGCGGCCGCGTTTGCTCCCGACCGGCCCTGAGCATGGGAGGCTGCCTGAAGCTGGTGCTGGAGGGCCCTGGAACTGCATCATCCGCTGGGGCTTTGTCACAGCGTGGAGGACTTGTTCTCCCCCTCTTGCTCAGTGAGGGCTGGTGGTCTGTGCGCTGCACAAAGCGGCTGCGGACATCGCAGCCCCGCTCCGGGGATCTCCTCTGCTCTCTCTGCCTTGGTCGGGTTTGCTCCCGAGCTGCCCTGAGCACAGGAGCCTGCTTCAAGCTGCTGTTGGAGGGCCCTGGAACTGCACCATCGACAGGGGTTTGGTCACAACATGGAGAACTCGTTCTCTGCCTCTTCCTCTTCCTTGACGAGGGGTCGTGGTCTGTGTGCTGCACAAAGCGGCTGCGGAGGTCGTAGCCCCCCCGCACGGATCTGCTCATCTCTCTCTGCCTCGGCGGGGTTTGCTCCTGGGCAGCCCCGCGGGCAGCAGCCCGCTGGCAGCTCCTGCTGGAAGGCCCTGAAGCTGCACCGTCCATGGGAGCATCGCCACAACTCGGAGGGCCGGTTCTCCTCCCTGCGGGGTGGTCACGGTCCGTGGTGTCCCCAAACCAGCTGCGGACATCCCTGCCCCACAGCGGGGACCTGCTCCGGGACCGCCCCCTGCCAGTGTCTTCCACGCCCAGCGCCACGTCCTGCAAAGAGAGCTCTGGAGAGTTCCTGCCCTTTTCTCCTGAAAGGACCAGAGTCAGTGGGGAGCCCCCAGAAGTTCTGGGAGGGGACATTTCATTGGAGGGCTGCCAAGGCCAAAGGGCCAAAGGCACACAAATAGGATGAAACCAGGTGGGATGGTTTGAGAGGAAGCAGCATTGTGGCTGTGAAGAATGCTGCGGTGTGGGAGGGAAAAGGAGAAATGCTGAGATCCCAGAAAGAAATCCACTGCTCCTCTGGTGCTCTGACCACCTCCCCAGAGTTACCTTAGTCCTACGAGGAAAACCCTGTGGTCCAATAGAAGCCATCTGGCTGCTGGCTGCCCACTGCCTGAGGAAGGAAGGGGCATATGGTGGTGCCAGCGAGGAAGAAGCCCTTTCTCCAATTTTCAGATCAGAGCATCTGGAGAAAAAAAAGAGTGATCTCCATTTTGGGCTGCTGTTGCAGCCTCCTTGGGGGTTCAGTCATTTTCTTGGAGAGGTTTCTATGACAGAGAGAAGACTTAACCAAGGCCACTAATGGAAAATTCAGCTAGGGTCTTCCCACTCAGCCTGCTCCTGTCCCAGCAAAACCTCATCTTTATACCTTCTACAGCCTCCATTTCATAAATTCACAAACTTGGTTGGGTTGGAAGGGACCTTAAAGCTCATTTTGTTCCACCCCCCTGTCATGGGCAGGAATACCTTACAGCAGACCAGGTTTCTCCTAGCCCTGTCCAACCTGGCCTTGAACACTTCCAGGGCTGGGGCACCCACAGCTTCTTTTGGCAGCCTGTGCCAGGGCCTCACCACCCTTCAACTGAAGCATTTCTTCCTAATATCTAATGTAAGCCTGTCCTGGCTCAGCTGAAAACTGATACCCTTCATTCTGCCCAATGCTCCCTGATAAAGAGTCCCTTCCCATCTTTCCTGGTGGGTCCCTTTAAGTTCTCTCCCTCTTCTCTATGTAAGTCCAGCATCAGAGAGCAGACAAGTAGCAGGTTACATCAGGGCAGCAGCCTGAAGGACAGATACGGGGTAGTACGGACTTTACAGCACTGAATGGTGCAGGCAGTAATTGCATTCAGTGAGGAAAACACTCAGGAGTATGAGAAGCAAAACAAAAATAGGGAAAGGAAACATCATCTGAACAACATCTGAATCCTGGTTATTACCTGGCATAAAACAGCAGGTAGGCTTGCTGCCTGAGAGCTGCGTCAATGCAACGAAGCTCCACAGACTCATCATCCATCTGGTACCACAGTCCGTTGCTGGCCTGTAAAAAAAAAGGCAAGGATCTCTGCATGGTTTCTCTCCAAAAACAGGCAGAAAACTACCAAACAAAGAGTATGCCAAAACAAACCCAGTCCAGCCCCTAAGGAAACCTTCTGCCCCAAAACCTTGACTGTCAGTAACACTGACAGGAAAGTTTATCTTCCCCAGCACACATTTTTCCCCATTGGGAAGGAAGGAAGTTGCTCTTTACCTTTGTGTAGCAGAAATAGTGTCCTCCGTGGCAGCTGACCCCACTGTGCACCAGGACGGCATACAAGGAGTAATGGAGGGGTTCTCCATCTGCCTGAGACATGTACGGGCGAAGATCCAAGTACTCAGGGTACTCCACAACCTACAGAGACACCAAGAGGGCTCAGAAGTGATCCTGATCTGTGACATGAAATAGCCTGCCAACTCCAGGGCCCACAGGTGTGTAAATACATCTCTGGGGCTCACGAACAGCTGGTTTTCCATGAAGTTTGGGTGGCAGGAAACTGTTCTTGGCCAAAGCAGCTCTGCTGGAGAAGAGTGCTTGCCTGTCTTCCCAAGGGAATTCTTCTCTCCCCAGAAGGGAACACGACTAGCCCAACACGAGTGGCTTGTGACAAGTGTACTGCTCTAGGAAATCTGCTCCAGGAAGAGAAAGCTGCACACCAGCTGTGTACACACCTTGCTGATCTTGCCGCCGGTGAAACAGTCAAACCTTTTCAGACACACCGTGAGAACCTTGGGTGCGCAGTGGACTGTGAACCTCTTGGAGGCGGCAACATTCTTCTTACACCTTGAAACCAAGCACAGAGCCCAGGGCTGAAATGCACCCAATCCTCCCCCAAGGTGGCCAGGCAACCTTTCCTGTCTCACACAGCTTTTGCTATTCTAAGGTACTCACTGCCATATTTAAAACATCTCATTTGTGTGCAGTAAACCTCCATGAGAAGATGCCTTCTCCCCAGTGACACGCAGCCCCCTCACACAGGATCTCATGTTAATATGTTCTTAGTAATCATCTTACTTGTTACATTTAAAGCAGTTTTCACCATCCAGATGCTCGGGAGTCACAAAGTCCTCCAGAGCTGCAGTGAGGGACGAGGCTGCCTGGAGGAGTGAGAAATGAGCACACTGAGCTGGAGGAAATGCCCTCACCCAAACACTTCCCAGGAGCTCACAAGAAGACCTCTGTAGCTGATGCTGAAGTGACCCACCATGAACCTGCAGGCAGTGTTCAGAAGGAGGCAGAGAGTGTGGTGTGCTGAACATTCCCCTGTGTCCCAGGGGCTCCTGGAGCCATCAGGAGCTCCCTCCCTGTCCCACCGCTCAGTTCAACTAATGACAGTGTGCAGGGGCATCGGTGAAAACAATCCAGCCCCTCAGCCTGGGAGCCAGTCAGGTGTTTAGGAGGGCAAAGGGAAGAAGGATGAGGATATATCAAGGGTGCAGAGAGAACAGTGCTGCTTGTTGAGCTTAGTGACAGCAGCTACAGAGAGACCAGAGGCACGGCCTCTGTGGGAGGACACCGTCCATTCCCCTTCCCACCCACCACCAAGATCTCTTGTGTTCAGTCTACATTTTCGTAGGCTACGTGTGTTGTAGTCTGCATGTGTTGACTCTGGAAAGCTACAGGGGCCTTGGGATGTCTTGAAGCACAATTGCAAAGCCTCTTACTTTGATATCCAAAGGGACATCCAGGAAGGCCTCGTAGGAATCAGAAATGGCTTTGCAGCTGAAGCAGGTGACTGGAAGGAAAAATCCAAACGCTGAGCAATGGGGAGCTGACTGACATGGCCCATTTACACGTATCTTACCTGTCCCACCAGTCCCAGGACCAACTGTCGGGCACAGGCAGACAGAAGGGCACAGGCAATGTTTAATACAGCAATATTTGTGGAAACGTACCTCTGGATCTCAGAAAGCCCCCAAATATTTGATGGACAATGGTAGTAGATTGAGAAGAGATGTCCAAGCTGGAAACAAGTGGTAAGACAGAGCATTATTTCCTCCAAGAGTTTTGTTTTGCCTGAAAGCCCTCGGTTTAGGTTTTCCCTGATGGGAGAACATCAAGCAGTCCAAAGGGCTCAGAACTTTGCAGGGGTAATTTGCTTGTGCTTACTCGCTGCTTGCACTCAGACAAGCTCTCTGCATGGCATTGACAGTACAGCATAAGAAGTCGTGGGCATCCTCCTCCCTGCCAGGCTGAAAATGTGCTCCTATGCCTAAGAAAGAAGAAGTTTTTAGTTCTCTCACACAAAAAGGGAAGAAAACCTGTCAAAGCACCTGGAATGACTTACATCTGAACACCTTGAGGACAGCCAAAGGCAGGATGGCACTGACAGAGGAATGCAAGACCTTGTTAACGTGCGCTTCCATGATGCACATCATGCAGAAACCTCGCTGGTGACCTGAAGAGGGAGGCAGGGAAGGTCCTTAGGTTAGCAAAATACACATAGCAGTGGGATACTCCTCCTCTTCCACTCCAGTGCAATACTCCACTCCTCCCAATGTCCCAGTGATCCCAGGGCATTTTAGCATGCAGAAAATGTTCTTAAGAGGCATGCTAAACTGGCAGAAGTTTTCTGTGCAATAAGCCAAGAGGGTTTAACTTGCAGGGATAGAGACCTGGAGCTAGAAAGAGGTGCCTTCATGAAGAGTAAGACAGCTGGATAGGACAAGTGCCTTCTAGGCTTGAGTGTTCAAAGAACATAAACTCATGGGGCTGACAAAGGGCTGCTGTTCTCCTAAATCAAATTCCAGATTCTGGGAATCTTTGGGATTTAATTATCAGATTTCCAAGAAGATGTTCCTAAAAGCACTCACAGGCCTGGCTGTGCTCTCGGGAGAGCAGGTAGTTGGCCAGCGGAGGGGTGTAGGTCAAGCACTGCAGGACAGCATTGAGGAAGCACGTGTTGCCCACATTGAAGAGCCCTGCTCCAGCACTCTGTCTCTGCTGCCAGACCATGCAAATCTTCTCCGGTGGAAAGAGGATCCTTTTTGGAGGAGCCATTCCCTCGGCAGTGACTGCAGAGAAATTCCATTTGAAAAGAGATGAGATGAAGAAGGAAAGCATATTTAAAACTTTGAGTTCTCTACACAAGCACTCAGGACAACCAGCTCAAACCTTCAACTCAGTATCAGGGGAAGCCTGGCACTGCCATTGAAATGTACGGGTTTGGAAAAGTCTGTTCCCCTGCTTACTTTGCCAAGAGTCCAACAAAC
This sequence comes from Dicrurus megarhynchus, assembly GCA_013399195.1. Taxonomy (NCBI): domain Eukaryota; kingdom Metazoa; phylum Chordata; class Aves; order Passeriformes; family Dicruridae; genus Dicrurus; species Dicrurus megarhynchus. Next base: position 107,940 of record VXAD01009454.1, read on the forward strand.
CCAAATCTGATTTCTTGGCCTCAGGCTACCTTCCTTTCTCACTAGAGCTGGAGACTGGATTATGAGGTCAAGCTTTCCCTTTTCCTGATTGTAACTTATTGAAAACAAGCAAGTACTGAACACAGAAGGTAACCCAAAGGATGTCAGACCTCTCTATGAGCAATGATGTTTCAAAGTCTTGTACACAGTGGCCAAAGAGAGACAAAAGGTGTTTTCCTATGACTCATCATAACACCTGGGTCAGTCTGGTGCTCTCAGGAAACATCCCAGAGTTCACTCTAGGCTGTGATCACATCATTCTGGGATCTGACCACCAGCCATGTCAGTTGTCTGTGGGGATTCAGAAAGTCCAAACATACTGGTGAAGCTGATACTTACAGGAATCGTTCCCTGTTGTGGCCATTGCCTCTCTCAGGAGCAGAGGGCAAAGCTCTGGATGACCAAGGACATCAGAACATGCTCCAGAAAGAGATCAGTGTCAATCCCGTCACCTGATTGCAAATAAATTACTGTAGCTCACCAAAAGTATAAAAACTCCAAATAAACACAACCTATAGAACAGCAAATGCCATCAAGCGTTTCAGAGGGGCTTGTAGTGCTGCCAGGCTGCAGACTCACACCCTTATGACCAGTGCCAGAGCCCCAGTTCACAGCAGCTTCAAAGGTCCTTTTGAAGTGCTCCAGAGCATGTTACCTTCTCTGAAGAGGCCCTGCTGCTGCTCTCCTGTCCCTGCATCAGCAGCAGAGCTCTCTGGCTTTCCCACCTCCTATGCAGGAGTGACCAGCTTTCAGCCACTAATCTAACTACTGCCTTTGCTGCTCTCCTTTTTCTGTCTCACTCCCTCCTGCAGCAGTCAAGGTGGGGTTTTTGGGGTGACTCTAGGCTGAGCCCAGCCCCTCAGACTACAGTCACCCCCTACTTACCTATCCTAGATGATAGTAAAGAAACAAGAATCAGCAAATAGGAACTCTACCCTAGCCCGTATCTGGTCAGCTCATAAAGCTCAGCCTACAGCTAGGAAGGTATAAACCAGCCTAGACTTTCATCCCATATCTCCTTCCTCTGTGATCTATCCCAAGAGTCAAATCATAATTACCTTTGAGAGGATGAAAGGTGAGGAGAAGAGGACAGTAAACAATAAATTTGTTTAAAAGACAGGCACGTGAGTAGCAAAGGAAGAAGCCGAGTTATCCTGAAGGCCAGCCTGCTTCCAGGACACCAAGCACTGGGCAGCTGAGGTCACAGTCACTGGAGAGGTGCCACATCTCTGCCCCTCTGTGACACGGGGCCACGCAGGGATGTGTCCCCTGGAGACCATAGAACCACACGGTTCCTGGGCACACAGGAATCCACATGGCTCCTCTCACAGGTGGAAGTCACTGGGACTCCCCTGTACTGCTGCTGAGGAGCTGTTCATCTGCTGGCACGAGTGAAATGTAGTAGTGAGTAAAAGCCTGCCAAGACTAATGAGTAAAGGCCTGCTGAGAGCTGTCACAAGCCTGGTCACAGTTCTGTGTGGTGCACAGGGTGCTGGGGATTCCTGTTCCACTCCTGCCAGGCACAGTCAGTGCCTGTGAGACTCGTGCAGCAAAGCACCCAAGCTCTCACAGGTTCATTTCCAGTGAATGTTATCTGCCCTCAAGGTGCACCCAAGGGCTGCCCCGGGACTGGCACCACCACAGGGACCCTTCAGAGGCTGCGCTGGGTGGACCTTGGCTGGCTGCCCCCACCCAGGTGCTGTCTCTCCTGGGCAGGGTTTCAGCAGCTGCACATTTACTCCTTCCTCCAGGCTTGGTTAGGTTTAGATCAGACACAGCTTTAGCCAGATTCCCACTCAGGATGGCTGGAGGCAGTTTTGTTCCTGCTGCACTTAACGCAGTTTTGGGCTCTCCTCTGGACGCCTGGAGCTCTGATCAGCCTCTGATCAGCAGGGAGTTGGTGCTGCTTGTGCTCCAAGGAGGCAGCTGGTTGCTGTTCACCCCCACTGGAGCTGCTTTGGCCCCTGCACAGCCTGGGCCATCAAGTTTCACCCGTTCCTGCTCAGGGCAGGTGTTTTACCCAGCTCAGCACAGTTCAGCTGCCTCCCCCTCCGGTCATGGGGTTTCCTTTTTATACCTGAGCCACCCCGTTGGGGCACAGCCTTGCTCAGATGGCTTTTTCCATCATGTCTTGCAATTTCTGGTTTTCCCCATCCTTTTTTGCCCCTCACCAGAGGCAAAATCCAGAGACAGGGGCTCTGGATTTACTCCTGCATTACGCCTGCTCAGGTGACTCTTTATGCCCCTGCCCTAACCCGGTGTTTGGGTCCCGCACTGCTGCCCTCCCAGCAGCACCTCAGGAACTCTGATGAAGTTATTAATTATTAATTAATGATGGCACTTGTGACCACTGCCCCTGCTCATATGGGGGCATGGTAGTTTTTGAAATTATGTAACTTTTTAAATTAACTTTTAATTATTTTTAATTAGCTCTTAAATAATTGTTTTAATTAATCATAACCAATATATTAATCATAAGCAGTGTGTCAGTTTTAAATCACTTTTAGCCAGCACTTAGCAAAGTTTGTCACAAGCTGCTATTGTGGGAACAGAGTTTGGAAAGATTACTGGCATTTTAAAGTTTTGCTAAACTAACCCAGATATGCCTCGATGAACAAAGTCTGCCGAGAGAGATGTATTGTTGGAATTGGAATGCAAAATTTATAGGCCACAAGGACATTTTGCAGAAACCAGACGATAAAGAAGAGACTATGAAGACCATTCGGTACATAACAGAAAACTGTACTATATTGTGATTGTTGTATCAGTATGGCAAGCCAAGGATTAAGATTTTCCCCAGCCTGCAGAGGGTCCAGGTGATTAAGCACCACAATAAAACTGCTCCCACCAGAGGTTTAGTCCGATCCCTCTGAGCTGGGGGGAAGCTGCAGCTTTACAGGAGGAAGATCTGCTTTCTGCATTTCATTTTGATGCCTCATCAAAACCACCGCAAGATTTAGACAAAAATCAAAGGCTGAGCGACTAAGAAGGCTCCTGACTGCCTTAACAAAACAGACTGTGTCCTGATTGCTCCCTTTAGGCTGGAATACTTCCATTCCAGGGTCAGAAAGCTGCTCGGCCCGCCTGAGGCCAGGCACAGTCCGGGGAGAGCTCAGCCCTGCCCTTGGTCACCGGGCAGCCCAGGCTGGCACCAGGGCCCCTCTCCTCCCTTGCTGGGACCCTCCCTGCGCACAGAGGAGCGAGGCCAAGCCTGGGAGCGGACACCGAGGCCGGGGCGGTGTGGGCCGTTCTAGTCTGGCGCCGCGCGGGCAGCCCCCGTCGCTATGGTGACGGGGACCTTCCATGCAGGCGGCGCGCATGGCGATCCCGTGGACCGTTCCAGTCAGGCGCTGCGCGGGCAGCCCCCGTCGCTATGGTGACGGGGACCTTCCATGCAGGCGGCGCGCACGATGGTGGCCGCCGGCCGGGGAGCCCCGGTTCCCACGGGCGAGCCGCGGGAGTTGTTTTGGGGCGGGTTGAGGAGGGAGGTGCGAGGGTGGGGAGAGCTCTCGGCCCCGGGGCTCCACACGCGTCTGGCAGGGCGGCTCGGGAGGCGTTGGAGTTCCCTCGGCTGCCCCAGACCCAAAGCGCTGGAAGTTTCCTGCTCTCCGTGCCCTCTTCCTTCCCCAGCCCACGGTCCCCCGCCTGCGCTGGGCAGAGCAGTAGCCGTCCCTGGGGCTCTGCGTGGTCAGGCCGGGTGGTTCTCCCACCTCGGGTGATTGGGCAAAGCGATTCCCTGGTGTGGGTTTGACATTCCCCACCCAAACTGCCGCAAGAGCGCCGGGCTGTTCTGGGGAATTGGGGGTGTTGTGGAAACTCGGCTGGAGCCTTGCTCTGAGGGACGGGCAGAGGTCCAGCAGCATGGAGCCAGCCTGGCCGGTGCTGAGCGGCACCGAGCCGGAGACAAAATCTGTTCCGGAGAGGTGCCACTGGCCACAACAGCAAATGAGGAAATCTTCCTCTCCCTTCAGGTCAGAGGTAGCAGTGGATGTGATCAGCGGCGTTCAGTGCCCCTGTAACGTGGAGGTGGAGATGGGAACAGCCCGTAAACGGGCTGCCTGGAGCAGGGGAAGGCTGGGGCGCTGCAGTGGTCAGTGTGACGTGGTGCTGTGGCAGGCCTGCGAAATGCAGGTCAGATGCTCTGGCGTTTCCCAAACAGCACGGAGAAACCTACCTCTGCCTTTAGTGTGCTTTGAGAAAGCCCAGCTCAGACCTGCTTCGTTTTCTAGTGAGGGAATTTGTCTTTCTCCCTGGGCTGCAGAACCCAGGAGCAGGTTACCAAGTGTGTACAGTTGGGTGTTTTCCTTCCAAGGACCCTTTGGTCCTGTGTGCATGCATGGGGCAGAGGGTGGGGGACACTGGGATCAGGTGGCAGTGCTGGCTGCTGGAACGTTTCAGGGTCCTTGTCTGCAAGCTGCAGTTGAGTGCATTCTGTAATTCCTGAACCAGAGATGCTCACCTGCCTCTCCCATCAAGTGGATTTGTTTTTTAGGGTCCTGTGTTTCTTTCTTGTTGTCTTTCACAAATCCAGGGAAAATCATACTTTTTTTTTTTTCAGTTCTTCCCCCCACCTAATCCCCTAGCTGCTTCTCTGGAGGCCTCTTGCAGCCCCTGATACTGAAGCAGTCTTTTCAGGGTCACCCAGGGATCCTGAGAGACTGCGGGGTGAGAGCTCACAGATTCAGTGCTGCTTGTGGCCAGGGCCTAAGGGAATGGCAAGCAGCTGGCTCGCTGCATAGAGAGATCTCATTTCTGGCTAAGTGAACCCATTGCTGGCTCTTACCCACAAATCAAGTCCAGGCAGCTCTCTCTAGACTGCCTACATGTGCTCGGTGAATGCAGCTGCCTCAACACCTTTAGTTTTTCTTTTTTTTGGACTCCATTGATGATGTGCTTGATGACCTCCTGGGATCCCATGGCAAAATGAACCTTCTTTTCAGCTGCAAGGGTAGCACCTTCCCCATGTGCTCCCCTTCTGGAGCAGGAGGTGCTGGCATTGCAGCCATTGACCTTCTCTGGAGAAGGAATGTGTGTGAGGCGGAATGAAGCAGGGTGAACAGGAGAGCACAGCATTTCCCAGAGTCAGAGGCCGTGGAACAGGTTGGACATGAGCTTGGGGAGGCAAAGTGAAGTTCATCTCATATTAAAAGCCTCTGTGGCCTCTGGGGAAACAGCAAATGTCCCTCTGGAGAGCCTAGGTCGGGAATATGCCACAGCCCAGCCTTCCTGGGTGCACTTCAGGTAAGGTGGTGCAGGCAGGACCTTCCCCCAAAGCCTTGGGCTTTCCCACTGCTTCTCCCAGATGCAGCAGGATGTCAGAAAAGGCATCAAAGCACAGAGGATTTCCAGTGAAGAAGACACTGGGAGGAGTTGGACATGTGTTCTTCCATTCCATAAAATGAGGAAAACCAGGGGCCAGTGAGAGGTGAGGAGTTTCTGAGGTCTGCTAACCTCTGGTGACTGCCCTCCCTGGCATGCAGGGATCCAGTGGCTCTGGCACAGATCCCAGAGGTGTGTTGCAGATCACGAAGGTGAATGTCCTGGTTCTGGCCAGGATGGGGTAAATTTTTGCAGTAGCCAGGATGGGGCATGGCCAGAACCTGGAGGTTATTCTGTACCACCTCACATCACTTTCCAGGGACAGGGGAAGAAGTCCCCTCTGGGTCACATGGCCTGGTCAGGTACTGCCAGGCTCTGTGGGCTGGATGGTTGCATGTGAATTGTTTCACTCCCTTGTACACTCCATTATTAATATTGTTGCTGTTACTGTTCATTTTCTTATTTAATTGCTGTTTCCAGTGTATTGTTCTTGTCTCAACCCACAATCTTTACCTTTTGTGCCTCTAATTCTCCTCTCAAGCTCTCTTCTGCAGAGAAGGGAGGGGAAGGGGAGAGGGGAGTGAGCAGCATGTGGTTTGCAGTGTTCTGGTGGAAACACTGGGCTGGGGAATACCATTCCTAAATCACAGCAGTGAGTGCATGAACACTCTCCATCTCGGCCCCTCGTGTTCTGCAGCCTCCAGCACCGGCCTCCAAAATGAGAGGCAGCACTGAGGCATTTGCAGTACTCACCCTGCTCCAGACATGGAAGATGTACAAACAGGCTCACAAGGGCCTCCTCATGGCATTGAAACTGCTGTCAGCTTCTCACACTCTCTGCCATGGTCAGCAGTTTCTCTTGCAACGCTCGGGAGTTTCCCAGGTTTGTTCCATTAGCTAAGGTATGTGTGCCTTAGTTGTTGGCATGTGGCATTGTTCCTTCCTGTCCTCTTCCTAGCCTTGATGTGCCAGTGTTCTCCATCCTGTGGTGGCTCTGAGTGCCCTCTCTGACCAAACACTCCCTTTGGAGTGACTCTCCCTTGGTGCCAGATTTGTCTGGCCACGGCGTCGTTTTGCAGGTGCCAGGCACAGGACTCCTTTTGCCTTGCCTTGAAGGGATCTTCAAGGTCCCTTCCAACCCAGACCATTCTGTGGTTCTCTGACGCTGTGGCCTTTCCCTGCCCTCTGAGGGCACCGTGCCCAGAACCTGGAACCAGCCACTCTGTGACATCAGCCCCGGGGCCATGGGTGCCATGGGCAGTGCAGCTGCTGCAGGCACTTGGGTCAGCGGCTACACTGAATGCAGTGAGAGACAAGCTTTTGTTTCTTGTAGCTGACGCATGCTACTGGCAGTGATGAATCTGCTGTACCTCTTCATCCTGCTGGCTGTGTACAGGCCTGCACATGGCACCTGGGACACCTGCAGGTACGGCCCCAGGCTCTGGGAGGGCGCTTGTCCCCCGCTGCCACACCGTGTGTTCCCAAAGCCCGTGTGGAGCCTCCTTGCCCCATGTGCTGGGGCAGAAAGGCACAGCGTGAGCAGCAGCAGCTGCTGGGCAGGGCACTAATGGCCTTCTGCTTCCAGAGGGACCTGCGGGCTGCGGCCCATGGCTCCTGACTACGACTCCATAGCTTCTGACTACCGCGTGCCACACATCGTGGGTGGCACGGGTGCCCAGCCAGGGGCCTGGCCCTGGATTGTCAGCATCCAGGACCCCAGGAAAATAGGCACCGGGCATACGTGCGGAGGGTCCCTGATCAGCCCACGGTGGGTCCTTACAGCAGCCCACTGCTTCCTCCGGGCCAGGTGAGGAGGGGCAAGGGATGAGGATATCCCCACATCACAAACAGTTGCCCAGCCTGCAGCACCACATGCTGCTCCCATCGTGTTTCCTTGCAGTGTGCCCAGTGCCTCAGCACTGCAGAGCCCAACTGAGAGACTGCTCAGAAGGCTGGGCTCGTGCCACTGCTGCCCAGCAGCCTCCAGCGTGGCACTCCTGGAGCATCAGGCGTGCTAGGGCAGTCACACTCTCTGTTGCTCTGCTTTCCCCTCCGCCTTGGGAAGCGGAAGGCAGGGAGGTGCTGAGCTGCCATAGCACATGGCTCTGCTCCCTCTCACCCCTCTCTCTGCCTTCCAGGAATGTCACCATGTGGCGAGTGCTGACCGGGGCCACCCAGCTGACTCATCTGGGCCCCGGGGCCCAGGTGCGCCACGTGAAGCGGCTCCTGACTCACCAACACTACGCTGCTGCTTCACAGCAGAACGACATTGCCCTGCTGGAGTTGGACCAGCCCGTGGAGTGCAGTGAATACGTCCAGCTTGCCTGCGTGCCCAATGCCTCGCTTACAGTGTCAGAGCTGAAAACCTGCTACATTGCTGGCTGGGGTTCCGCCAGTGCAAAAGGTGAGCTCCCAAAAGGGACCAGCGCCCTGCAGGCAAGCTGGGCACACCGGAGAAATGGGTTGGGCTTCCTGACAGCAGAGACCAAAGTCAGGCTGCAGGAGGTATGCCTCTGGAGAGATGGGCCTGGCCTGCTCCCCAGAGCCAGACAGAAAGGACACAGCACTTCAGCAGCTGCTCCAGAGGCAAAGCCAAGCCTTAGGGAAGGACTTCACCCCCAGACCAGGGAGCAGAACCAGCAGCGAGCTGCTGGGTGCTCATTGCTTCCTGTGCTCACAGCTAAGGGACCAAGTGATGTCCTGCAGGAAGCCAGGGTCCGTCTCCTTGATATCCAGCTCGTTAACAGCAGCCAATGGTACGCTGGGACCATCCACACCCACAACCTGTGTGCTGGCTACCCACGGGGTGGCATCGACACCTGCCAGGTACGAGTGTGCTGTGGGTCAGCCAGCCCCCAGCGGGAAGGGTGCCCCATCAGCACCATGCAGACACAGGCCAGCATGTGCTTTGCCTGGCAAATCACTTTTCCACCCCGGGGTTCCCTCCACTGGTGGAATTTCCTTCCCCTTCCCCATATGTGTGGGTCTGTGCCCAGTGCCTGTGTTCCCAAGGCCTGGCACTCTGCCCAGAGGTCCAGATGCTGGATCATCCATCCTCTGCCCATCCAGGATCATTGTGCAGATACGAGAGGGGGCCCTGCTTCACAGACACCCAACCTGTTCCCAGCTAAGGTTCTGGAGACTCCAGCACCTGAGCAGAGCCTTTTTGTGCCAGGAACACAGCTGTGGCAGGAGCTGCAAGAGAGAAGCATGCCTCTAGTACTGCCAGCAGCCACCCAACAGCACCCTAATCCTCTTCCATCTGCTGCAGGGCGACAGTGGAGGGCCTCTGGTGTGCAAAGACAACAGGGCCAGCTACTTCTGGCTTGTTGGAGTGACCAGCTGGGGAAGAGGCTGTGCCAGAGCAAAACGGCCTGGAGTCTACACCTCCACTCAGCACTTCTACGACTGGATCCTGGTCCAGACGGGCCTGTGCCCACCTGTAGCAGCCACTGCAGCACCAGAGCCAGGCTTCATCTCAGCCCCCTTTGAGCAGCCAGGGCCAACACCAACAGAATCAGGCTGCTCTACCCCCACCCCACATCCACAGCCAGTTGTAACAACCACTCCAACGCCAAAGCCAACCGTCACCTCAACCCCCTCTGAGCACCCAGGGCCAACACCAACAGAACCGGGCTGCTCTACGCCCGCTGCACATCAGCACCCAACTGTAACAGCCACGCCAACGCCAGAGCCAGCCTTCACCTCAACCCCCTCTGGGCAGCCAACGCCAGCGCAGCCTCTGTGGCTCCCATCCGCTCCGCATCCGTACCGGATACTGGTGCACTTCTTAACTCGGGTGCACGAGATGCTGCAGGACCTAATGGAAAAAAAGACATGAGCAGCAGGATGAACAGGATCCAGTGCAGGCTGCAGTGGACCATGACCATTTCTTACTGGGGCAGTGCCTGCTGATCCAAAGACAGCCTCAGCGTCAGAGGCATGCTCTGTCCTGCCCATCTTCCTCCTCTGCATGCACGCCAATGCTGAAGTTGATTTAGTTGTGGAAATAAAGTTGCCTATTGTCACTGTTAGCATGTCCTGTGCAAGGCAAGGAGTCCCAGGCCGGGCACCAGCCAAATGAAGCTGTGATGGGAGAAGGGAACATAGGTCACAGGGGCTAACAGCTCTTGAGGACAGCAGCTGGGGACTGTTTTAGGCTGCCCATCAGTGGGATCCCTGGGTGTGGGACTTGAAACTGGACTCTCTCATGACTCAGGAGACATGGTTCTAAAAAGACTAAAGGTCTGCACCAAGGACTGTGCAAGGAGCTTGACATCCAGTGGGGAGATGAGTCAGCACCAGGGAGAATTGGACTGCAGGAAAAATGGGAAACCAACAGCACCTTCTCCTCCCTCAGCGCCCAGCTGGGAGCCAGAAAAGTCCAAGAAGAGAGGCCACAAGAATCACATGCAGTAGACACACAAAATTACTAGAAACTAGAAATTACAAAGAAGACCGAAAAGCTGACACCAGGAAAGATGAGGAAGTAGAATACAAAGCAGGCACTAAGAAGATGAATAGAAAGTAAAAGGGAAAATATGTATTAGATGACTATCAAGATATATTCACACACAGGTACCACAGCCCTGCACTCCCTTCAGTTTATTCTCTGTTGTCTTGGAGGTGTCAGCTGGTTTAGTCTCAAGGGTCTTAGAGGACTAGCTGGCTTTTTTATTTTTTACAATGCAGTTTGCTTTTTACCCCCTTTTTATGCTGCTTTGGGTTGTAACCTCCCTTTTTTGGAGGGGCCCTGTATGACTCTCCTGCTCCCTCCCCACCCACTCCTCCACCACATCATCGCTGTCCCAGTGACACTGGGGTGCTCCCAATGACACCATCACCCTCCCAAGGCTTCCCCAGCCCCCCATTTTTACTCACCCCCAAAAGAAGGCACAAAATGAGTGAAACTGCCCTGGGCAGCACCTTGCTGATCTAATAATCTAACCTAATTAATGCCATTTACATCTGTCCATGCCCCGCCCCCACAAAGGGAGGGAAGCCCCCAAGCAGGGGAAGCCCCCCCAGTTCCTGCCCCCCAACAGAGGGGGAGTGTGCCCAAGGATGGTGCCTCGTCTCCTGGAGCTGCTTTGCTGTCAACACACACATGCACATTCGAGTAAAGAATGCTTGAGACCCAAGGTGGATGGAATTTTATTTTATACTAATTTTGGCAGTTGGAGAGTAGGGAGTCATCATCATTTAAGACTTCATGCTGTCATCTAAATATTCCATACAAATACAGTTGATAAATGAAAATACAGATTTGAGCACATATGTATTGTTGAAATTCATGTTGAGAACAAATAAACAACGACAAGCAGCAAATCTTATCCCCGCACAAAATACCATTTTCCAGTTTCACACCCTAGACAGATCAAAAGCAAGAAATAGTGAGTTATGCAAGCCAAGCCACTCCTAGCTTGGATACATCACTTTACCATCAAGGAATGCATTGCCAAACAATATGGCCACTGCCACCCCTTTTAAATTTGACTGAATTCTGTCCACGTAACAAGAGCAGAATTTGACCCTTTTATTGGAGAATGCTTTGCTGGTGCTGGTGCTCTAGGGATGAACACCCTGTATGCTGAGCTACTGAACACTGTTCACAAAACAGCCAGGTGTGTTTATACTTACTAACAACCAGGAAAGAAAAAGCCTCTCTCACAGACAGAGGTGGATTGAGCTGAATAGCAATAAATACCACAATTACAAAATTACTGAGAATCATATAGAAATGGAGAAGGCAAATGGAACAAAATGAAAATCAGCAACATCAGAGACACTACCATTAATTAGTAAAACTCTGAGACGTGTAATGACAGAGCATTAGTTAGCACTTTGCTTTTATTTACTTACAATGTCTCCAAACTGAAATTTCATTTAGTTGCAGTATAAAACACGCCATTAAGTTGAGCCACTGATCTCAAGTTTCCTTCACAGTGAGTGGTGATATAGTCATTAAAATTCAACATGTGATCCACCAAATCAAATGCTGAGGTCTAATTTTGGACAGGATAAATGATCCTCATGTTTATGAGAGCTCATGTGAGTCCAATGAGCCAAAGGTTATTGCACACTGCTTCCTCTACCTGAATGATCATGAATGACACACTGGGAGCACAGAGTGAGCATGCCACAATCTCTGGGAAAGAAGGATGCACCGGGAAGGCCACTTTCCAAAGGGGTCACTGAGAGAGAACTGGACTACAGCTGAGCAGTGTCACATATTCTTCTTGTGTTCTGCTGTTCTGTACATCAGGGACAGTCCAGGATCTGAGCTGCACAAAGCTGAGTTTCAGCTGGTGTTACACCCTTCTTGGTTCCATCTCAGAATGTTTCACTCTGTGACTAAGGATCTGATCCTGGCTTTGTGAAAAAGCATCTGCATACATGGAAGACAGTGTGGATTTGCAATGAGCTTGCTGATAAACATCATCAGGGCAGGAATCTCTTTGGCATGAAAGGGTAACCTCACTGCGCCTCAAAGTCCTACTATGCTACCTAAATTGGATCTGTACAGAACAATTATACAAAAAGGATCATTCTTCCTGAAAGTGGCAAAACCAAGTTATGACTTTACTGTGGAACAACTCTTTCAGGGCAGCAGTCTCAAATGCAGTTTATCAGCAACAACTCCTGTTTCTTCATCTCTTGAAAGAAGCCATCAGAGTTCATTTTTCAAAGTTTGGCAGGAAAATTATCTTCCAATTTCACCTCTAGAGCGCCCATACTTGGAAAATCCTTCTGTAACTCAAGATCACTGGTAGACTGAGTCAGAGCCTTGGCCTTTACTTTTAAGGCTTTTAGCTGCACCGTGTCATCACTGTCTTCACCATCATAGATGGGACTCATTTCTTGAATTTTCGAGAGATCTCCAGTACTGAAAGTCTTCTCTGTGTTACTGGAGCTCATTCGTGGGGCTCTTTGTGGAAGGCCTTCCTTTCTCGAGCTGATCTTCTGAAGTTTAACAGGGAGCTTGTTCTTCTCTCCTGCAGTATCAACACAGTCAAGTGGACAAACCTGTTCTCTTCTGGTTTTCTTATCCAAAGGACTGTTCAAAAGAGATGACTGGGCAAGGTTTTCTTCTTGCTCTTTAACACTGTAAGGAGGAGTGGGGACTTCAAACGTGGCATGAAACTGAGAATAATCGACACGGAAAAAGCCATCTTCCAGAGACATTACTGGGAGGAACCTGTGACCCCAAAGGACTTCGTCTTCTGTGTACGAGGTCCTAGCTTGACACGTCATCCCTACGGAAATGGACAAGAGCACGGCATTCTAATGTCAGCAAGCAGACTGGCACAAAAAATAGAACAAAAAATACATGGTAAGGCTGACAGATAAAAATCAATTGCAGCCAGTAAACCAACAATTTTATAGATTATAAAATGGGGCAATTGTTCCTAAACAATCTTCTGACAGTCAATGGAGTGCCTCTAATTGACTGACTAGATTTTTATGCAAATATTGGATTAAGTATTGCAGACTTGCAACCAAGCAAAAGCAAAATGTAAAATTAAAACAGTATTAGCTTGTGTGCTGGTTTCAGCTGGGATGGAATTAATTTTCTTCACTGTGTCTAGTACTGGAAGCCTACAATTAGGTCATCCCAAAGCTTCTCTTTTCCAGGCTGAACAATCCCAATTCAGCTTTGAGAGAGTAAGTAATACTGTTTCTTGGGAGAAAGAACTATTGCTTGGCAGAGGCTTACAGAATTCTTTGGCAACGATCAGGTGTTGGGGGAGACAACGCTAAATAAAAAACGTAATCTTGCATTTCTTCTGTAGGCTGTGTTACTTTTTCTCCAAACAGTATGTCACGACAAAAGCTGTGCAGAGACACTGAAGCTGTTTTTCATGCTAAGACACAGGTGGCATTGTAAACTCATTGAAGATTTTGTTCCACTTACTGCAAACATACATCATTGGTAATATTTACATGTGTGAACTCACAGCTAAAATGTGTTCTAACCCAGCAAATCTGTTACCATCTCACCACAGCAGCACTCACAATTATTTATACAAATATCCCAGGTGAGCAGAACTTTAACACTTCCTGTCTTGGTAATGTCCAGAGGCAGAATTAGCAGTCAGTAAGCCCAAATTCTGATTTGCTCTCTGGTTACTGCTATGTGGATTCTCAAGTGTAAAATGTTTCCTTTCAAACACCCAGATAGGTAATTGCATTAGGGGAGGTTATGAACACATGCTTATCTAAAATAAATGGTTCAGCTGCAGGGTAAGATGAGGCCTCTGCAGGGATCTAAAGACTGCCACGCTCAGTGTGAAAGAGAGTTCTGCCCCAGAGGATTGTGTATTTGTTTAGGGCCAGCAAGTGGAGAGTAATCAGGCAGTGAGATGACTGCACATGGCTGCACCAAAGGGACATCAGTGTTTCCAAGGCAGGAAGGAGGCAGCTGCTAACCTTGTTGAAAGGACGAGGAAGCTCTTTGGTTAATCAAAGTTTAACAAATCCTCAAAAGAAGGAAGAAGAAGATCAGAATGCTGATGACCATACTGAATGATTTGGACTTTAACAGTACTCACGGATCATTGATGAAGAGCTCCTTATATAACTGGAACCCATTTTCATTGGATTCATAAAAGAATTGAGTCCTCAAAACAAAAGGCCACAGAATCAGCTGTCATCTGGACAACACCATACCCAAATTAAAAAAAAAAAAAGCCTTCTCATATTTGTCAATAACCACTTATGCCTACAGTTTTTGTGACTATGAGGTCTGTATTTGTGCTGTAAAACTGGATTTCTTATTCTGAATTCAATTCAGTGCAAGCTATGCTGAAAGAAATTTTGCAGAAATTTTAAAGTTCAACTTTCTTGCAGAGCAGTTGTCCTTAAAACAGAAGCCTCCCAAGAGTGTTGAGTTGTTGCACATGCCACAGTCAAAGAGTGGCAAGCTGCATCTCTAGCTGGCTGCTTTGGGAATTGGTAATGCAGAGCCCTGTGGGGAAGGGAGGTCTTTATTGGCTGGTGAAAGCCACTGAAGCTCTGCAGCATATGGTAGGATATGCTGGAGCATCCAGGACTAACAGCTGCCTTGCTAAAAATATCAGCACTGAAAAAAAAGACTAAAAATTAGAGCATGCATATTATTCTAAGTCTTACCGGTAGTCTCAACGATTCCTTCGAGGATGACAACTATTTCAAATTGCTCACTTCTCAGTGATCTTTGTGACAGACAAAAAAAGGGGCTCTCTGAGTTAATTTCATGACAGATGGTTAAAGGGGAAACTAAAAACAGCTGGTCGGCTCCGGTTCCAAATCCAACATCCAGTTCACACTGGTCTAGTGGCAGAAATTCTCCCTCCGGTGTCTGTCTGGACTAAAGATAAAAAGATGATTTAGTAATTCCTGTGTGAGGCAAAACATGAAATCAATGCAATAAAGTTTAAAACCGCCTCTTCCATGACATTACCAGCTACATGTATTAGGTCTGGGGGCTTCATGATGGAGATATAAGTAATGCTAAATACTCTGAGGCTGCTGTGCAAGACCAATTTTGACTTTTCTGATTATGCCAGTAGATCTCATCACCACCTACAAACTTTACTATGACATACATTTATATATATATATTTTTTTTTTTTATATATACTTTTGACAAAAATGTCGTGTACCACACTGCATGCCTTGTAATGGATGTTCAACATGAATATCCTGTGGCAAAAGTTCCTGTTAATGGGACCAAAATCTGCAAGCTGGGCACATTTTGTCTGTTGTTTGAATTCACATTTCATCATTTTTGTATGTTACTAACTTCTGTTTGGCAGACACTGTGATGTACTAACTCAAACATCACAGTAATTGGACAGTACATCTGGTAAGTGACATTTTAACAAAACCATCTGAATTGATATTGATGATGCTAACACCCCTTGCATGTACCACCAACTGGATATTGACCTTAATAATGAACTTATTATCAAGCTAAGTGCCTCATTTTTCTTCCCATCATTTCATAGGTCCAATAAAAATACAGATATTGTAGCTTCCCTCCACCCCATAGTGTTCCCTCCAAATTTTCCTGGTATTCAAAGTATAATTAAAAGTTACATCAGTTGGCCAGGCAGCTCCTCACCTGATTGCTTTGAAGGTGTCTGGTGGAAATTGCCCATTAAAATTAGAAGCTTTGCACAGCTGATATAAATCCTAATTGAAATCCTTTCTGCTTATTGTTTGATTATAAAGCACTCTTTAAGAAGATGACTACTGATTACAAAGAAATAAATAAATATTATTGTAAATTATATTATCATAAATGAATAAATGAATAGTTTTTATTGTGTTGCATTTGCATTGACAAATGTGTTGGTTCCACTGCTTGCAAACACCATTGATTGAGAGCAGGCCAAAGGCAGCAGCTTTGCCATCCACTTCCATCTGGCTGGTATTCTTTTAAGGAAGTTTGTCTTTAAAGAAAATCCCCAAGCAACTAGTATATCTTCATTTTGTCTCTTCTCTTCACGTGTATCCTAAAAATGCTGACTTTGTAACTGCCTGGTGTTTACTGGAGATTACATAACCAGCTAGGTAGCTGCTGGAGTACAGCTCCCTATTAAATACAATGCATTATTTCATTTATGTGCTACGTGCTTGTTCTGCCGCTGAGGAAAAAGCATTCTTCCTATCTAATTAACAAAGGTCTCCCCTGCACGAGAGGACAAGAGCCAATTTCTCCATTACTGATGAAGACAGAGAAAGCATCAGCTGATTGTGTGTGAAAGCATTTTCACAAATTATTTATGATTTGAAACATAAAAGGGCTATGGAATAAAAGCCATCAAAACGACTGCTGCATACCAGTGGTGACAGTCTCTGTTATATGCAGAGGGGTGAGCAACCTACTGCAAAAACATCTTTTCTCTTTTCCTCAGGCAAGCTTCAGACTACGCCACTGCTTTTGTTGCCTGGCTACTGTTCTTGCAGTGGGTGCACAAATTGATTGGCCACGTGTGAGCCTTGCTCCAAGGTAACGAGCCTCAACGTGAGCTGTATGAACCAACATCTAAATCTCAAATTGTCCCAAGGTTTTATCAAATACATTTACCTAGACAAAAATGTGCACGTTTGCACAAACTGCTGCCTGACTGGCTCAAGAACTGTTTGATCTACAAACCATTTTTCTTTGTGGAAGAGTCTTCGATCAAATCCATTCAATAGTAAACAAATCCAGCGAGGATGATTAGAGGTAACAGATCTGGGAGAAAGCAGAAGGTTGTGTTTGAGGTATTCAGTATCTTACATACAGGATTGATTTATGCAGGGCATGGAGGATTTTTGAAAGAAACTTGTTTGTTAAATAAAAAGAAGTTGACCTGAATGAAGAGAGCTTAATAGCCCCAATTCATCCAGGCTCCTAGCCAGTGACCTTTGTTTTACATCTTTACTCAAAGGATCACAAAACAAGGCAGAAGACTACAAACTGCCAGTCTGGAAGGAACACTTGTGATTCTTTATTTTGACCATCCACATAACACAAAGACAAGCAAATTTTGCAGATTAATACGTGTTGAACAAGGGCACAATTACTTAGAAATGCCCTAGCTTGCAATTTAAATGTGGTCAGAGATGGATAATCTAAAGGTCTCAAAGAATTTCTCCGAAGGTTAATTTTTTCACAGCTAAGGAAAAAGAAAAAGAAAAAAAAGACTCCTGTGTCTTTATCTTTCTGCCACTGGATCTTTGTTTTGGTTTTTATTACAAGGCAGACTTCCACTGCGTCACCACTTAGTCTGTTTTAGTGTCTGAACAAACACATCATGCCCTTCTGATCTTCACTCCTATCCTTTAGTCATTCTCTTTGCTTTTCTAAACCCTATTGTTTATGCATCTCTCTCTTTAAGTGGACATGATGTAGTTTTATGATTACTAACCCTCTGTCAGTTCACTCATTAGAGAACTCACATAATTATGTTTTGATATCCAGGTGGACTAATTAAGCACTGGAGGAGAAAAAGTGGGATGCAAAAGATGCAGCACCATCAAGCTTAATATTGTAGTGTGTTGTAGAGAAATGAATCTAAAAAATGCTGAAGTGCATTGCTCAGCTTGCAAGAAGTGTTACTGTATTTTATATTACTGGAATAACATGATCTTGTTACTTTGATATCATTGCTAAAGATTCGTGTGGAGTTTTTTGGTTGTGACACTGTACCTGGAGCTCTGCTGTAGGTAATTCCCAGGATCACTGCTACTTTTTAATACAGTCTAGTTGCCCCATGCTGTAAATATGATTTGTGTGAGCTGGGTTTGTTCAGACCAGAGAAGAGAAGGCATAGAGGGGGATCTAAGAGAAACATTCCAAAACCTGAGAGGAAGGTGACCAAGAAGACAAAGCCAGGCTTTTCACAGAGGTGCCCAGCAGTAACAAGAGAGACAACAGGATGAAACAAGGGAAGTTTGGACTGGATTGAAGAAAAACATTTTCATCATGAGGACAGTTAAGCAGTAGAAAAGCTTGCCCAGCAAGGCTGTGCAGTTTTTTTCCTTAGAGGTTTCCATAACTATATTGGAAAAAGCCCAGAGTAACCTGGTCTGATCTCCTAGCTCACCACACTTTCAGCAGAAGGTTGGACCAGACACTTCCTGAAGTTCCTTCCAATCTGAACAATTCTGTAATAATAAAAACATGTATTTTTTTGCACTTTCTGCCCTTCTTATCAACATATTGAAATCACAATATAATGGGTCTTCTTACTTATTTCCAATGCCTGTCACCTGCCATCTGCCAACTTTCTGCCACAATTTTGTTTGCTTTCAGCTTATTCAAAGCTGTTAGTAAGTACAGCCTAAAGAATAGGTGCCTGCTGGTTCTAACCCAAAGCTCACTGCCTCTCTGGCTATCATGCTTCACAACTGTATTTTTAAAACTATTGTTAGCACATGTTGAAAACAGGCTATGATGATTTTACATTCCTCAACTTTCTGAATCAAAATGTCCTACACTACTAGCTGAAACACT
This sequence comes from Dicrurus megarhynchus, assembly GCA_013399195.1. Taxonomy (NCBI): domain Eukaryota; kingdom Metazoa; phylum Chordata; class Aves; order Passeriformes; family Dicruridae; genus Dicrurus; species Dicrurus megarhynchus. The sequence continues at coordinate 126,286 of VXAD01009454.1, forward strand.
ATATAGACAACTTTACATACCAATACTAGTGATATCAGCACATTAGTAAGGTCCAGGAATCAACAGGCAGAAAAATACAGTTCACTGTGACATTAAAAAATCCAGGACCTGAAACTTCACATTCTCAACAGCTAGTTCCAAACAGCTTTCTTCTATTTCTTACCCCAGGATTTTGCTTTTTCCAGCTTCTGTAGCACTCAATGTAACTTAGAAAAACGTGGGTTTCTGCAAAAGTTTTTGCTGAAACACACAGAACTAGTCCTGTAGCTATTTTCCAAACCCTCCACAACTCAGTCCAAAAATGGCCTCAGACTTTTGCATTATATCACTATGCCACGCTGCTGCACAGTCCCTGGACCCAGAGAAAAGCCAGCCCAGTGTGGCAGCACCATTGTCATTTACTGAATGCATCAGGGCATGTATCACAGTGCCAGTAATTGCCATTCACACAGACTTAGGTCAGTGTACTTTCTTTACAAAGGTAAATCCTCCGAGCTCCATTGGTCTGAGCAAAACACCACATTCACTACTAAATGTATCTTCTATCTCAAGTACAAAAATGGGATGTGTTTCTTCACATTCCTTCACTGTGACACCAGCACAAAAGAAAATTCTAGCTACCTAATCAGGTGCAGGACAAGTGTAGCAAGATCAGCTGTGAGCAGCACTGCAGGGAAGTACAGGGGACAGAGCTCTAAATCACAAAAAGGCAGAATTTGCTGAAGATAGCAAGTGAATTCTGGCACATTCACTGTAAGTTTACAGCACACACAAAGCTACTTCAAAGCATCTGATAAAAATTCAAGGGCTACTAGAATGGTGTGTCCAGTTCAGTGATGAGGATTTACAGAGAGACATGGGAACTAATACCACGCTGACTGAGGAGGCAGCTACTGCACATTCAATCTTAAATCTTCTGCTCATAGCTTGTGTTTGCCAAAGGTCGCAAAGCCGCTTGAAGATAAGACATGGGCATGATGATCATACAAAAAAAATCAGGAATTGCTCAGTGATTCATTGTCTGGACTAACAGCTATCCTAAGACACAGTGGTCATGCAGGTCCATCAAATGTCCTTGAGTTTTCTGTCCCAGTCATCTGCACACCAGCATTGTGTAGTAATAGAATTGTCAGCAGAAAGGACATCAGGTTGTATATTTGGTGTCTTATGTCAAAAGAAAATGAGTTACCCTCTGTAAAAACACAATGTGACACCACTTTTATTCCACTGTGATCTGCATTCCATTTTGAATGATGGAATTAAATACTTTAGAGGGGCTTTCTGCTAGAGAGCAACAAAAACCATGGTTCAGCTGACTTTCCAATTCCTACAAAATTTGCTCCAATGTAACTCATTACAGCTTGTTCCCACACATATATCCAACTGCTTTTTAAATCTTAGCAGATTCTCCATTTTAAGTGGTATTCTGTAGCAAGAAAAATGAACAGCTCAGTCTAGCATTTGGCACAGAACAGAAGGAAAACAGCCTTTCATATTTACCACTGCCCCATCACCTACTGCTTCACTGGCCTATTAAAAAGGCAAGTTGCTCCAAAGAGAGGATTACCAGAAAAGTACAGAACATTTATAACACTCAAATACGATATCCTGAAATTAATGTCATCACTGGGATCCAGCTTCTGACAGTTGAGGAGCTTTGGACAAAGCTCCCCACCAAGTGTGCTCCTGTGACAAGACAGAGCTGCTGTGAGATGCTACATTGCTTAGTCTCAGCATGCCATGCAGTGTTTTTCTTCCATTCTACTCCAGCCCAATTTATCTTCCGGACTTTCGTGCCTGCCAAACTCTTCTGTCCTGATAATTTTTTTTTTTTTTTTTATTATGATCTCCTTTGAATTCCAGTTTTCTTGCATTCTGAATTATACTGACCATTGTCAGTGATTAATAAACAGATAGTGGTGACAATCAAAGGGTGCTTCCACTAAAGCACCTATACAATTCCTCTGAAATGCTGTGAGGTCACTAGCTGGAACACTGGGATAAGGAACTGCAAGTTAAAGCTCACCTAGTTTCCCCAAGGGGAAGAAGAGGTCAAGGTTGATCTTTATCCTAGTTTAATATCACCACAAATCAATTCCTTATTCCCAGCCATCATCTGCTAAGCAGCATGCCTTAGTACCCTTCCTTGCAGCTATTCTGCATCCTGACACATCCATCCATCCTGACCAAACTGGGTTTCTGCCAGCCTCATGAATCCACTGAAATGCCCCTGGGAGGTCTCTGATGAGACAGTTTTCCCCTCTGCCTGCTTGGCTCTTTCACGGCTCCTGCTATGGACAGCTACACCAAATTCTTCCATGGTCCTTCATACCGCCCCAGTCACACCGTGCCACCCGCATGCCAAGGGACAGGACAGCTGCCCCTGGGGCAGGGCAGAGCTGCCAGCAGGCAACAGCAGCAGGGGCTGCACAGGGGCTGCCCCACGCTACCTGCCCTATGTGCGCATCCTTGCGCCTGCCCGTGTCGCCCACTGCCGTGGCAGGCCTTACCTTGATCAGCTTGCAGCGGATCTGGGCAGACACCATGTGGCTGTTGCGGAGGTTGCCGACACGAAACATGAGGCAGAGCTTGGCATCCCGCTGCGAGATGACCGCGGCACGGCTGAACATGAGGGTCTCAGCTCGCTTCTTGGGCTGGGACATCTTGATGAACATGCAGCCGATGAGGAACGCATCGACAACGGAGCCCAGCAGCGACTGGAAGAGGAAAAGCACGATGCCCTCAGGGCAGCGCTCCGTAATGTAGCGGTGCCCGTAACCAATGGTGGCCTCGGTCTCTATGAAGAAGAGGAAGGCGGAGGGGAAGTTGTACACGTTGGCCACGCACGGACTGTACGTGTCGCCATGCGCCTGGTGCAGGTCACCCCGCAGGTAGGCGATGCCCCACCACATCGAGGCCATGACCAGCCAGGCGACCGTGTAGGTCAGCAGGAAGATGAGCAGGTTCCAGCGCCACTTGAGGTCCACCAGCGTGGTGAAGAGGTCGGAGAGGTAGCGGCTGCTCTCGCCGCCCAGGTTCCCGTGCTGCACGTTGCAGCGCCCGTTCTTGTCCACGAAGCGCTGCCGCTCTCTGCGAGCGCTGCAGCGGGCGAGGCCCACGGCCTGGTACTCGTCCCCAAACTTCCTGCGCACGGCTGACATGCTGCCGGCTGCCGAGGTGCTCCGCGGGCACGCCGAGGATGCGGCGGGGCGGGAGGGCTGACCGCACCTCGCTGCCTGCGCGCAGCAGCAGCCGCCGGGCGCGGCGCCGGCCCCCAGAACACGGGGCGTGCCCGGATGCCCGCAGAGCCGGAGCGGGGCGCTGCCAGGGCTGTCCGCTCGCCAGGAGGGCAGGGGAACGGCCGGAGCAGCAGCCGCTCCACGGGGCAGACAGCAGGGACCGCGCAG
>VXAD01009454.1:129703-161982 GCA_013399195.1 Dicrurus megarhynchus
CGCCGGGGCCCGGTACCGGTCCAGCGGCGGGGTCCGGAGGAGGCACAGGGGTGGGTGCCGCTGCGGTCTGGGTGATGCATCGCCGGCGGCTCTTTGCTGCCAGCCCCGTGCGATCAGCGCCTCGTTCCGCCTCAGGGACCCCCGGGGCGAGGCCGAAGGGTCACCGTGCACGGGTCGGTTCACCCTGACACCCGGCAGCGCGGTTCGGGCTGCCGCAGGTGACAGTGACCGAGCCCTCCGCTGAGCAGCCGCGCTGCTGGCAGCAGTAGGAATTGTAAAGGGAAGTCGTGAGGTAGGTCATCTCTTAAACAAAGACATGCAAAGATGCTAATCCTCAGTCCGCATTTCAAGTAACGTAAGTATTCCAAGTCTTTAGCATAGTAAAGCCTGGTCCATCGGAGTTAGACTGTAATTATGTCTAGGCATTCCTGCTTAACACAGAGAAGCTATTCGAAAGACCCTTGCCTAGAACCTTAAGCGGCTACAATGCAGCTCTCCTGGTTTTGCTGGAAACATTAAATCAGCAGTGTTAAATATTGAAGGCGTTAGAAGCTCAAAATGGTACTATGCAACTGACTTGCCCCTCCACCGCATTTATTATTTTTAATGTCTCGCAAAAATAATTAGTATTTTAATTCTCAGCTGTAGATGAAGAGGTTTGAACAGCTAGAATACCCGGCAAGCTAAAACTCATCTGTTCCTAGCCTGTTTCCCAAATAATACCATTTCTTTTCTCGGGAAAAAACCAAAACAACCCTACCTCTGTAGAGTCTAGCAGATACTGTGATTTTTAGTGACCCTCACTTTCTGTCTGGCCATGGGCTACCCCCTTCACTGAGTATAGCTTTTTGTCTTCACCTTTAAGGCCTGGATAGCTTCTTGAGCATGCCCTGCCATCTGTCCTATGTGGTCAGCCCGTCAGCTTCTGCTCCCTTGATTCCTGGCCACCAAATATCCACCAGCACCATTTGCCCCCCGTATTTTTGAGCACACTTCAACGTCGCGCCCCCTTGGGATGAATCCCCCTATAAAACAAAAAAATTCGGAAACTCTCTGCAGGGTCCTCTAAGTCTTGCAAGGCCACAGCACACCCAGCAACTGCCAGCTAGTGCCCTAGTCGGCGATGAACGACACTCAGTCCCCAAGGGTGACTTCACCAAAGGGGCCTCTGGCAGCCGGGCCGAGGCAGCCCCCAGGTCCGCACGGCGCCCCGGCGCTCCCCCACGGCAAAGCCGCGTCCGGAGCCGCCACCTCTGGGGCGAAACCCCGGAACGGAGCCGGCAGGCGCTAAACGTGACGGTGTGCTGACGCCCCGATTTCGCTGCCGGCGGTGCGGGACGAGCCAGGCGGGCTGCAGCATCCCCGAGCAGCCCGGCCGCCCAGCAGGCCACCGGCGGCTTGGGGGAGGGAGGGAGGCGTGCGTAGAACGGCTCTGAGGGCGCATGAGCGAGGTGCGCACCGGCTTACGGGGAGCTCCGCGGCGGCCGGGGCAGCGTCCAGCGCCGCACGAGCCCAGCCCGGGGCCCGCTCCCGCAGGTAACGGCGGCCCGGCGGCAGCGCTGGTCCCGGGGCGCGGCGCGGTGGCCGCAGAGGCGGCCGGGGCGGCGCCATTTTGCAGCCCGGAGGCATCGGGCCGGGCTCCGGTGCTGCCTTCGAGGCGCGGGCCCGGCGTGACGGGAGCCCGCGGGTCTGCTGGGTGTGCCTGGCGGGCTCCGTCCGAGGTCGAGGACTCGGGGCCGTCCCTGGTGGATGTGGCTCCGAAGTGTGTTCGCCGAGAGCGGCCTCGCGGCTCGGGAAGCAGGTCAGGAAGGGCCGTCTCGCTGCTGGCGTGCGAGAGGTCCGGTCCGGAGCGTAACCTCGCTCCGTACGCGGTGGAGCTGTGAGGAGCTCTGGGCCCGCAAGTCTCACCTCCGGCGGAGTCAATGGGAGCCGAGCTCGGTGGAACTCACATAAAGCTCTCTCCGGGGTGGGAAAGCCCTTCCCGGGGTTGCCTCGTCGTGCTCTGCTCGTGGGGTGTCAGGCAGGACCCCACGTCGCCCGAGGGCCCCCGGCTGTGTCCGGGCCCGAGCGCTGGGCCGGGAGCTGCGCCCCTGGCGTGGGGGCTCGGAGGAAGAGTCTGGCCCCGCGGTGCCCAGCAGGGAACGATGTGCGGTTTTCTCCGTGCTTCGGTCAGCCACCTGAGTAGTGTCTGTTTTCGTGCTAGAGCAGGCACGGTACCCCGAGAAAGACAGCTTCACTCAGGTGTGGACAGGAGGAGACGTCCTGTGTGGCGATCAGCTGCATCAGCTATGGCCCGATTAGCACACAGATGTATTTTCTGGCCGGATCGCTAGGGCGATGAAAAATGTTAAAACTGCAGTTGCTTTTTGAAAGCAACTGTAGCTTTGAGTGATACAATCTGGATTACAGAGGCTTTATGTTGTATTAAACTGTGAACCACAGTAGGTTAATTTTGCAAGGTAATGGGGATATGCCAGGTCATATTATGCTTCTGTTTAATCTCCTACTTTGACCCCATGGCGAGCATCAATTGAGTTTATTTAGCCCTTTCCAAATATTAAATAAGTCCTTTTCCTAGGTAAGAAAGGTGCTTCAGGCGTTCAGTCTTGGGAGCAGTTGGGCGAGCTTATGTGTGAAAAATTAATTAGGGTTTAGGTAGATATTTTTAAAGAGGAAAAGTGTATTTGAGCCTATTCATACTACAATGATGAGGGGACAGATTGATGGTTTTGAGACCCATCTTGCAAAATATCTCATGCTGGGGCTGATTTTAATACCTTTGAGAGCCAGCCCTGGGCATGGAAAGCTTTTCATCCTTCGGAGTGTTCATTCCAGGCAGTTCTGTGTAACGGGATTTTTACAGAGCATGGAAGATGCCTCTAGGGGAAGCCTCCATTTTGATTGCTGTGCCTAACTCGACTAATTCCGATGCTCCTGAGTTTGCTGTCAGGTTTTTAAGATGATAAAATGTGTGTTTTCCAGATTCCTGTGTGGGCTGCTTTTTCACCAAGAATCTGGAAAATAACTTGGCTTTTCGTGGGGTTTGGTGCTAGATAGGTTTGACTGTAGGAAGCACACATTGTTACAAAGATAAAGTATGCAATTAAAGTTCTCTTTCTTAAAAAATTGAGATTTAAATATGTGTCAAATGAAATGGCATAGTCAAGGAACCGAAGCAGTGGAATGAATTGCCTATACATTTCTTTTGGCATGAAGTGTGTGTGCGTGTCAGTGAAATGTTTATTTCTTCTAAGCAATAGGTAATAAGAGTGTTTAAATAAAGGTATGGTGTATATAATACACTGGAAACAATCCATGGATTGGGGTGAAATTTCAACACTCAGTTCATTTACTTGGAGAACTCCAGCTATGTTTTGATGCCCAGATGGATTAATTAATCATAGTGGTAGAAAATAAAGGGTGTAAAACACAGGTGATGGTTGAGCTTAATATTTCACCAGGTTGTAGAGAAACTCGGGAATCTGGCAAATGCTAAATAAGTGTATGCTAATTTGCCATGCAGTACTATGGTATTTTCAGGCAGCTAGTCAAAAAAATTTGCATTGGAAGACCATCAAACTTGTTTCATATAATCAAGGTATCAGAGACTTATCTACAAATGGAAACACAAGGAGCATTCTTTATTGTCTTCAGCAAAGAGTTGGAGTATGTGTGCTGTTATGGAAGTTTATTTTTATGCAAATATTAGTCTGATGAGTTTTATAAGTATGAACAAGATTATAAGTGCCCTAAAACACAACGTTTCATCTTGGACTGGCAGTTATAAGCATAGATACAGTTTTGCTTTTTTATAAATAAAAAAAAAAATTGCTCTGGAGTCATTTGCTCTCAGTGGCAAGAGAAATCTGCAACAGAAGTATCTGAAGCAATTTCTAAGCAGTCGAAGTAGCCTTATTTTTTATAACATCCGTAGTAGCTGTGACCAAGGTTGACAGAGTGACAGTCCTGCTGGCCTCAAGGAGCTGCATGTAACTGTAGTGTGGTCTTCATCAGAGTCCCAGGGGCACGTGAATTTCCTTGAGATGTGCTTTTAGGAAGCCCCAGAACATCTTGTCACGTGGCATCTTCCTGCATGCTCTGTTTCTGCATATGATATATTCCAGTGCTTTTAAACATCCCTTCTTTTCTGGTTTTTTTTTTCAGACAGTTATTTAGACCTGTCTTGAGAGGTACCCTCTTTAGCCTCAGCTTTATCCGAGATCCAATATGGTTATTACATAACCCAGTATTTTTCAATTTGTTACTTGCATAGCAGAGTAACTGCAGAACTCTGCTTGATTCAGGTTAAACTGAAAACTGGAGAGAAGGAGGTTCTAGGAATTTGCTATTTTTACATGCTTGACATTTTTCTCACATGCTTGAGCTTAGGTATTATGTTTGCTCATTTCAGGACTGCCTCTGAATCGAAGTCCAGAAAGAAGAAACAATTGTGTTGGATAAGTTGAACATTTGTCTCTAAGAGTAAGAACGAAGCCATGCCAGTGCTTTCAGAAGACTCAGGTAATTAATCTGCATGCTTTCAACAGAACAGTGACTGAAATCTTACCATATGTGTTTCACACATAAAATTAATTCAAATTGGAGTAACATATAATGGATTTAAGATAATTCAACTGGAGTTTTTTAGCAATTACCTACATAAAGGAAGGTGGAGTGTAAAAGGTGAAAATTAATAAAGTTTGTCAGGAAACAGTTTCCTAAGAACCTTAGAGCACCTGAATATATTCTGATAGACCTGAGCATATTCTGATAGACAGGCTCCTGTAGGCAAACTTGGATCTCTCAGTGTAACAGTGCCTTCTACCCCTGTTGAATAAAGATCAGCCCATATATATCTGCTGCTTGCTGTGTCACTTCTTAGTATTTTCTGAACAGGGGTTGGTAAACTTTGTTAATATTCTTCCTTTTAACCTAAAATAACAGTGACTTCATTCAAGGCCACTTTATTAGCTTGTCCAGTATGCTGCCCAGGGTGAAGTCATACATACTAAATGGTACTTACCATTAAAGCAGAAGTGAATTTGAGTCTCCTGGATCCAAATGCACTCTGAGAATAGCCACAGGAATAGATTTGAACCCCGTCCCCCTTTTTTTTTTCTTTTTTTATTTCCTATTTTGTTTTGGTCTCATCTTCCCAGGCACGGTTCACCAGGAAAAACCTAGCATTTGTCTGGCCCTGTGCACTGCAAAATTGGGATATTGATGATTTAAACACTTAGAAAAATAGCCACAAGCTTTGCTTCCACCACAGTGGAAATCTGCACCAGTCCTTTCTTCCTCTGGTCAGGCTTCTTACAGGTGCCTCAGAGGCAGAAAGGGCAGGATAACACTTTAAAGCAAAGTTGCTGGGGAAGTAGAGCTGGTACCTGTGCAGCAAAGGAGGTCATTCAGTCGTTGTGAGAGTCTGCTGTGGCACTAAAAATTCAAAGTTTGTAAGAGGGCTCTGGAAACAAAGGGTGATAAACATGAAGTGGGAAACATGAAAGGTAATGTTTTTAAAGGTATATATTGCTTTGTTAGCTTTTGCCTTAGTGTGGTGCTGTGTTTGGCACTTAGGAAGGGAGCGTTGCAGAATGAGTGGTAGGTAAGCACAAGTCTCTCTGCAGACTTGATGGTCACCACTGTGGTACCCAAGTAAATGGACTGACTGTTAAGTCTGCAGTAGAAGGTCCCATGAGAAATGCTGTGTAGAATGTTTTTGTTCTGTCCTGAATCTAAATTTAGGATTGCATGAAACTTTGGCCCTTTTGACATCTCAGCTAAGACCCGATTCAAACCATAAAGAGGAAATGGGATTCCTTAGGGATGTCTTCAGTGAAAGGAGTCTCAGCTACCTGATGAAGGTAAAAGTTTACATTTATGTATGTACATTTTCCTTACAGTTTACTTTTTCTCTGTTCCCTTGATTTATCAACCATTTACTTTGCCAAAGCTTTTTTTTTTGAGAATTCTGTACCAAAGCATTTGTGTGTTTAAGCACAAACATTAATAATGTTTCACAGTTAGTATATTTTGTTCAGAAATAAATTTTTCTGCTCTTCTTGCTAAAATGAAGATACAGTGCCCCATAGCTAAAAAGTAGTGTGAAATGGCTTCATTTTTTCCTTTATGCTCCTAAAGTCTTAACAGATTTTCTGACTGTCTGAAACTACCATGAGCAAAAAGAAAACTAAAAAACTCCTAAACAAAACAAAAATAACCTCAAGAAAGATTATTTTCTGACACATCTCAGATAAATTGTGTTCATTAAATAGAAAAATATTCCAGTGTAGGTATATTTAGAAAGTTTTGTATCTCTCTGTAGAAATATCCCTGAATAATCTTTTTTCAGATTCATGAAAAACTCCGTCATTATGAAAGACAGAGTCCAACTCCTGTTTTACATAGTGCAGCAGGATTAGTTGAAGATGTGAGTAAAAACTCTTGTCTCCTATTATTTCCTATTATTTAAGCCTGCTTTTCTAACAAGTCAAAGCTTTGCAATTGTACTATATTATATAATATGTGAACATATTTCTCATCTTCCCCAACTGCGTTGAAATCTGTTGGCCATGATTAATCAAGGAAATGAGAGCTCGAAAATGCCAAGTCATTAAATGTCTAGTGAAGATGAGCACATTCAGGCAGAAGGAAAGGATTTTATTAATGGCCTTCCTAAGGGAGAGGCTGCAAAAAGCATTCAGTCCTTTCTTGACAATAGGCTATCCCAGCTAAGCACTCAGTCTTGCATTCAGACTTAAAACCATTACAACCCAAGCAGCATTGCTGTTGACAGAGAGTGGTTTGGGTTCGAGGGACCTTGAAAGGTGATCTCATCTGACCACCAGCCACAGGCAGGCTCACCTTCCACTAGATCAGATTGCTCAAAGCCCTGTCTAACCTGATTTTGAGTATTTCCAGTAGTGGGGCATCCAAAACTTCTCTGGGCAACCTTGTTCCCAGCATCTCACCACGCAGATGATGTAGCTATCACCACCTTCATCATTAAAAAAATTCTTCCTTATATCCAGTCTAGATCTGCTCTCTTTCAATTTAAAACTGCTGCCCCATGTCCTGTCACTACAGGCCTTGGTACAGAGCTTTTCTCTTTCTTGTAAGCCTCCTTTACATACTGAATAACAGCTGTAAGGTCTCCCCAAAGCCTTCTCTTCTCCAAGCTGAACAATCCCAACTGTCTCATCCTTTCCTCATAGGAGAGGTGTTCCAGCCCTCTGAGCATTTTCGTGATCCTGCTGTGGATGCACTCTAACAGGTCTGTGCACTGGGGACTCTGGAACTGGACACTGCTCTAGGTGAGGGGGTCTCACGAGAACAAGAGGAGAGGGAGACAATCGCCTCCCTTGACCTGCTGGCCACGCTTCTCTTGATGCAGTCTGGGGTACAGGTGTCTTCCTCGACTGCAAGCACACATTCCCATCATGTATCTGATGTTTCATCTACCAGGATCCTCAAGTCATTCTCCACAGGGCTGCTCTCACTCAGTTCATCCCCCAGTGTGTTCACAGAGCAGAGCTGTGTCTTAGATTTGTGTGTAACATGATGCCATGTGCCTGAAAAAGGGAAATTTACATTGCATTTGATGACTCTTTACATGCACCTATTTTCTACCGTAGTGTAGGAAAGGGTGGTGGAAGGTTTGGGAGCTTAAGTATCTCCTTTTCAAAGTCAGGAGACCCCAGTGCCCCATCTCAACGTGCAGCATACCCCCTCTCCCTGTTTCCACATACAGTGCACCACCTCCACAAAAGTTTCAGCATTGCTACCTGTCAAGTCATACAAAATTTCCATCTTCAGAATAGCAGAGAAGTTTTTTGTAGAACTATATGACTTCCCTATTTAGAACCCTTAACAGGGTAAGGAAATCTCTTTTGCCTCAACCCATTTTCCCTTCCTCTTCCCTCCCCTGCTTTCTCTCTCCTCCCACCCAATCAGCCCAGTGCAGAAAGTGCCTCCATTATTTCTCTAATCTTTTGTTTAAAAGGCCTGAGACTCCAGGGCATATTTTGGTGTCCAGGTTTTGCAGGGGAACAAGGGAAGTGATGTTGCATGTTCCACACAGGTAATACAACATGACTGCAGAAAGGTTTAAAGTCTTTTATCAAATAATACAAGCACAAGAGTGTTGTTTCACATATCATTTACGTATTCCATATAGAATTTAAAACTTCAGAACTCGCTCCTGAAATTATATTGATGGAATAACTCTTAAAATGTATGTTTAGGGATCATGATTCTGATTCCTAATGCTGTCTTCTGTGCTATCTAATAAAAATAGCTGAAGAAGCTTTGGTTTCTTTCAGGTTTCGTGCACTGTGGACTGGGATTGGTTTTGATCTGTGCACACTGCTTTGATGGATGATAGATGTTAGCAAACACTCAGCAGAAATGTAAATACGTGATCTTGTTCGGTGGACTCCTTTAATTTTGGGGTTGTAAATTTTTGTTTTAAAGGTAATAGAAGAGTTGCAGACAGCACCAGTGAATAATGAAGAAAAAGAGCTACTTCAGCTGTTGTCAACACCACATCTCAGGGTAAAAAACACATTGGAGACCTTAATGAAATGCCTTTGCAGAATTGTGATAGAACATTTTGTAACAGAAAAGTTATATTGAAGCGTCCCTAGGAGAAAGGAAAAACCTCCTGCAAAGGAATTCTATTCCACTGGGATTTCCTGCACAGACTTTAGGATGCAAAGGAAATTGTAAAAGAGATGGCGTTGGCCTTTCCTGCAGAATGCACCACGCTGTCTTCCATTCCTCCCTTCCTTCCTGTTTTCTCAGGGACCAGAAAAGAAAAGGATTTGTTCTTGCTTTTCATAGTACACTTAAAATTTTTTTAGGCTGAGCTTGGTTGTTGCCTGGATTTATTTTAAATATTGACATATACCAGTATATATTTTACATGATGGGTAAGATAATTGCTAGATCTCTTTTGGATGATTTGTGGTGAGGGTAGAAAGGGGGAGGTTTAAGTTTGCTGTAATACTGGAAACATGAGAACTGGGAATTGCAGTATGACTCCGTTACATTACTGTTTTTTATTTCCTTTATGCAGGCAATGCTTGTAGTACATGACACTGTAGCACAGAAGAACTTTGACCCAGCCCTTCCACCTCTACCTGATAATTTTGATGATGATTTTGATGAGGAATCAGTGAAAATTGTTCGGCTAGTGAAAAATAAAGAACCCTTGGTACATACTAGATAATCCATCTCTAGTCATATAAAACTTTATAGTGCAAGAGTGTTATTGTGAGTATGCAGGAGATACTTGAAGATGTCATCAAATAGCCTTCAGAAACTAGGAGTGTTCTGAAGCTCATAAAATAACATCAAAAATACTTGGTAAATGCACCTTCACAATTGTGCATGAAATGCTTTATGGGCATGGGTTTATAATGCCAGCTAGCCCAGGAAACACAGTGAAGGAACTGTGTATGTTGAAGCAATTATGCTTATTATATGTGTTAATTCTTTTCATACTGTAGCTAACTTTCAATGACCTAATATATTCACTTTCAGGGAAGTCAGTGATGTATGGCAAGAGTATGTTTGATACCTGTATGTAAGCATTATATTGTCAAGGTCCTAATTTTATACAAATGGAAATGGAAAAATTGATTTCCTAAGAAAAAACAGTTGTGTTGGGAAAGAAATCTGCTTTTTGTGTATCGCAGTAGTAGAAGGGAGCAGTGACTGAATTAAAGCTTTGTATTGCCAGCCAGAGGTAGGAGGAGGGGAAAAATATCTCATTACTTGGCTTTTGTTGTTTTTATATATAAAAGTGCTGACTGTATTGTAGAAAGACTTAGAAGAGGAAGAGAGAAAATTTGTTACAATAAGCTGTTTTGCACACTTGAGTGACTTTGATGACCACAATAATGCAGAAAGTGTAAGCACTTAGCAAAGTCAGCAGAAAGGAAGGTGTGTGCACCTTCCCATAATCACTTGGCATAGGCAAAACTTGAATAATGGTGGAGATCATCAAGGAGAAAGAGAAAATCCATAGAAGAAATTAATTCCAGTTTAAAAGACATAATAGCATACACGTTATTTCACTGGTTGCTGAATTCAGAGCAAATTTTTACGTTTTTTTGGGTGGGGGGTATGTTTTATTTCAGGGAGCTACCATCAGAAGAGATGAACATACAGGAGCTGTGATTGTAGCAAGGATCATGAGAGGTGGTGCAGCTGATCGCAGTGGTATGATTGCAGTAGTACATTTCTGAAGCTGCATTTGTAAACCTCTGAAGCTTCATAAGCATGCACTTAGCATTTCTGTATCTCATCAGTAAGCTGTTGATATAATTGCATATGTTTTTTTTATTAAAATGGCCATTAGGAAGAAATGAAAACAGAGATGGAAGAATTAGGTTTGAGCTTTAGAAGAAAGCAAAGAATGTTTTTTACTTTTAATCTCGTATCTTGGTTTATTCAGTGTATTATGTGTTGTTTTCTGTTTGCTTTACTGAGAAATTCTTTTATGTCAGTTAACAATAGCTATATATACAAGTACCACATTTCTTATTGAACTGGATAAACAAACCTAAAACTTGCAGAGCCTCTTCATGGCTTGTTAAAAAAAATTTAGTCTAGCTTTCTTTCTGGGACTGTGTAGTACTGATCTGTCAGCTGACAGACGTGTCATTGCTGCCTTTATAGGCAGCAGCGTGTCCCCTGACTTTGTAAGATTTGGTCACACTCATTAAACTATTCCAGTTCTGCATACCCAATACTGATCCTAATAGTGATTTTCCAGAGTACCTTGCCACAAGTTGCTGTCTGCATGCTGCTGTCCTGTGAGACTGTGCTGCATGGAAAGAAAGTGCCGTAAGGAATAAAGGCAGGAGACTTGGAGGCACATTTCCAACAAAGGCACTTGGCTCTAGTACTAAATCCATCAATCTGGAGGAGGGAGGAGAGGAAGTACATTCTAATGACTTAGGCTCGACATCACAGGAGTGGTGCTTTCCAGTCTCTAGACCTATTTTAATTTACTTACCATCTTTTCAGGTCTTGTCCATGTTGGAGATGAACTAAGAGAAGTCAATGGTATTACTGTGCTTCACAAACGACCAGAAGAAATAAGTCAGATTTTGGTCTGCACTGATTTTCATTTCAAGATCTTTTCTGTTTGGTGATCTAGTAATTACAGTAGATGATGAAATTTAACCATGAGTTTAAAATATAGAGCTAAAAGATGCAATCCCTGCTTGTCTTTGCATTAAGAGTTTTTCTTCTCCCAGTGGATTAGTCTTCTCCTTTTGACTTCAGAAACTTCTGCGAACTGGATTGGTACCAAGTAAGATACAAATACAAAGTTAACATGTTGCTCTGTCAAGAACTTCCCTTTAATGCTTTGTTTATGACAAGCAAACTGCAAATTAGAAGTACATTCCTAAAGCTGATTCATAATGTGGTACGTTAGGAAGCTGAAGAAAGTCTTGTCCATGTGTTCAGCAGAGCTGTCAGTCTGTTCTTTACCAGCAGATTCCTGGTGACATGAACAAATTCTTGCTTCAAGCTTCTCTAACATGAACACCCACAAATCTTGGTAGAAAGTGGTGTAGCCCTTACGCTTCTTTGTCTCTGACTTCCCTCTTGTGGCATGGTTCCCCCTCGTCTCGGTGTGGAGTGCAGTTAGGGACACAGTAAGGAGACTGGCAACACAGAAGACTGGCGTCAGTTCCATCACTTAATTGCAATTTAGATCAAAATAATCCCAAATAATGACAATGACTGCTTTTCACGTGGGGGGCAGGGGGTTGTCAAAACCACTTTGAAATAGTGTGTAAAGTTTTATTTATGGGGACCTTGGGATGCTGTTCATCTGTCCTGTGTAATTTCTAGTTACATCTGTCCCATGTGAACTAATGCCTGAAGTGTAACACTTTCCTTTTCATGGTTTATTTTTTGAAGAAAAGCTACAAATGTTTGGCTGTGTTTGCTTTTTAATCTGTGCAGAATTGCAGGCTTCCCTACAACACAGTTCATCTCATGCAAAATAAGGCATCTAAAATAGATAAGATAAACCCATTCTACGTTTCTGAAGGACCTAGAAGTGCTTTTTAGTGTAGTATAACTAATAATTGTCATTTCCTAGCAAAGATTTCTAGAGGGAAAGTAGGTGTTTATTTTGTAGATGTTTACGTTTCACTCTAATGGAGAAAACACAGCAGTATTTTTCAAAGCAGCACTTTAAAACAATTAGTCTGCAATAATTTAAGTCAGTGTTTTAGTGTACTAAAAGCCACAGAAGTATTTAATGTCCTGTGAACTGTAGCCCAGAAATTATTGCTAACAGCAAAGAAAGGCATTTTAATGCAGGTCTTTGTTTTAGCCAAGTAGTTCCTGTGGATATCTCCAAGACACTGTTGTGGAGTCATGGAACATCATGATAGTCTCTGTAATGCAGTTAAATAGTGGATTAGCTTGGCCTGTTAGGGTTCTGAGAAGGAGACAGACATGCTTAACTGGAGCATGAATATTCTGCATTGTATCCTTGTATCCTTGTCCTGCTTTCAAAGTAAAAAAACTTTTTTTTTTCCCTCAGGCTCAATCTCGAGGGTCAATAACATTAAAAATAATTCCAGCCATCAAAGAAGAAGATCGTCTGAAGGACAGCAAGGTATGCAGCTGAAGTACTGAAGCACATCCTTACAGCCTGGCATCTCTGTAAATGCACCATTCCTGCTGTTCCAGCGGGAAGTGCCACAGGCACATAATTGAGCTACAAAGATAGCAGAGTGATTTCTTGTGCAGTACCCTTTTATTCAATAGAATTACTTGCATGACTCTTCTCCTCTTCATCTTGGCACATGTTCTCTTATAGCATTTCTGAATTTAGCCTCTTCTTTTTGCTTCATGTAATTAAATTTGGTGTGCTGTCTCCTCTTACCATGGCAGCTGCAGCCTGTCCATTATCTCTGGGCATTTTGCCACTCACTTGAGTGAAAACGGAGCTCTCTGCAAACAGAGCTGCATCCATCATGTGACCCCATCAGCCCACTTCATCTGCCCTCCCTCAGCAGCAGTAACTTAGTGCTCAGCTGGCCCCTTACAGGATTCCTCTGGCAATCTCTCTGCTTCCCTGCTTTTGGTTGCCCAATTTTTCCTTGAAGCCCGCAAATCACTTTCCAAAGTGGTTCTGCTGTTACGTGTTAAATAGCTTAAAGATACAAATCCAAAGTTGAACAGTAGATTTTGATGCATTAAAGGAACATTTTGAGGACAGTCTTTACAACTGGGCAACTTTGCCATAAATCCATTTTTACTGTTTTCTCCGTCCCCTTATTTTTTTTCAACCACTTCTTTATTGCATTTTGCACTTAATGTAGATTGTGATCTGTGTTTCTTGGTGTTTTGAGCCTCATCTTCCACAATGCCAATATATAATGACTGGGTGTGTGCTGGAAAGTTAATTTATTTTTCTGCATAAGCTTGCTAGGTGTCTGTATTTTTGAGTGCTTGAAGGAGGGATAAAGTGTATATATAGTCAGCAGCGTTAGCATTGGGGAAAGCCTTTTAAAGGCAGTTTGAAATGCCAGCTAGGACAAGAAGAAATGACGTGTTAACTTTCCTTTAAAGGTGTTTATGAGGGCGCTTTTCTGCTATAATCCCAAAGAAGACAGAGCCATTCCTTGCCAGGAAGCTGGGCTGCCATTTAAAAGACGACACGTCCTAGAAGTTGTAAGCCAAGATGATCCCACGTGGTGGCAAGCCAAGCGTGTTGGGGATACCAACCTCAGAGCAGGCTTGATCCCCTCTAAACAGTTCCAAGAAAGGTTTGTCAGCAAAGATTACAGATATTTTTTTTTTCCTTTCACATGTATATAGTGTCACATTGATTTTATGCTGGGTTTTTTTCACAGGAAATGAAGGGCACAGTCATGCCAGGGTAAATACAGCTGCTTAGAGGAAAATGTTAAAAAGCTGCATCTTCTCCAATTATATAATAAACTTCCTAGCTTGATTTGGGTAGTTTGCCAAAGCATGAGGACAGAAGCACTTGCTAAACAAATATGTATGAAATGAAATGTGGAATATCAGTCTCTTAACCCTCTTGGCTTATGGAGACACTGTATTTCACAGCCTTGTACTTCCACAGATTTATTGTAACTATTTTGAATTTATGCCTATAATACTAGTAAGGAAAACTTAATCTGATCTTTCTTCTGGCTCCTAAGAGAGTATTTAGCTTGGGCTGGGATACCTTCTAGAGCTTGAAGTTTCTCTGTTTTCACAGCAAGATACGTGTATCTTCTAAAGCAAAAATATCCCTCAGTTCTTGTGTTTACAGTACAGAAATCCTGTACTTAAGAAGGAATCTGTTTTAAGCCAGTGGTCTCACTTTGTGATTCTCACTCCACATCACTGTATGTCTTCTTTGGATTGTGGGTGTTGCAGACGTGGGGTATCCCACAGTTGAACACGTCTGATTGCCTGCATCATTTCCATAAGGTTTCTAACTGAGGTCTTGGCTCCACTACATGAAAGCTCCTTTAAAACATCAGGCAAATTCTTCCTGAACAGCTGTTTCCTTCTTCCTGGGCATGCATATATGTTAAAAAATGCTGCTGCACTGCTGCACTGCAGTTTTTTTATTTTTTTAGATGTTGTAAACATGTAGAAAGATGTACATAGGAATATAGAAATTGCTTCAGTGTCTGGTTCCCCTGAGTATAAATGCCTGAGCAGCATCTTTTGTCTGTTATAAATATTGATCTGTTGCAAAGAAAACCACTTTGGAAGAAATTGTGGTTCCAATTGCCAACAGCAAGGGGTTTCTTGAGGGCTGGATTTTTGTGCTGGGTTGTTGGGGTATTTTTGGTGTTGGGTTTTTGGCAGGAGGTGTTGAGCAAATAGGAATTGAGATCTGGTTTGTGATTTTAACACTTAAGGAAATTTTACTTGAGACTCTGTTCTTAGATTTTCACACAAGCTGGGTAACTTGGTTTGTTTACTAGTAAATAACAGAAAACTTCCAACTGATCTGGAAAAAGGTGGATAATTTCTATCTATGCATAACTGCAATGACTGTTTTGGCCAAAGGTTATCTACTTTTCTTAATGTTGCAAAAAAGGTCATGTGGGCAAAAGGGAAATTAAAAATTGGATCAATAAACTATTGATTTCTGTGCTCTGATACATGAAAGCATAAAATGTTTTAGAATCTTCTCTCATTCCCTTATCAGTAACAATCTGTGGCTGTCACAGTTCTAAAGAAAGTCTTTTAAGTAGTTGAATCAGAAACATTTTAAATTTTTTAAGAAAAAGCACTATTTCATTCTTTATTTTCAATGCTGTGTGTATAACATGCTATAAATTCTCTATAATTCTGAGTTTACATATCTAAAATACAATTATTTTCTGTTCAGACGACTGACCTACAGAAGAACAGCAGGCACTCTGCAGAATTCCAGAACTCTGAAGAAACCATTATGTAAGTCTGTTGTGTTCTTTCAGTGGTGTTTTAATGAAGTTCTCAGTATTTTTCTGTTATTTCAATACTGATGTGTATTTTACCACTGATTGATATTTTGAGTACAATCTGCCATTGGTTGATATGCATGGACCAGGCTGCCACAGGGGAGGATTTGGGTTTGAGCTTTATCCAGTGTTGCTAGTGTCTGTTGTTTTCAAAAAACATAGCTGTCCCTCTCTTCCTGCTCTCATGAACATGAGGCTTTACATATTTAGATGCCTTAAAACTTGCTAGTGTTCCCACTTTTTCTATGGTTTGAAACTTGAAAGCTGCAAAAACAACCTAATGCATACTTCTCGAAATTCTTATATAAGTGCATGAAACTACTCTAAACTCGTATGAAGATACAGTGTAGCCTTAAGGAAGATAAAAATCACTGGAGCTGGAAATAAAATCTGTATTTTAGGCTTAATGTTACAGAGCTGGTCTTAAGTAGACTTCAGAGTGATTCTTGTTTACATCTCTGAAGTCTCTGTCACTGAATTAGTCACAAAAAAAAAAAAAAAAGACACTTGTGAGGAAATTGCCAGTAAGTGATGGAAAGCAGGAGATGTTATGATTATCCCAAAATGTGTTGCTGCTGCTCCTGGGTGCTTCAGCACAGGCACTGGTGATGTGGGGGAAAGCCCTGTGACTGTGAAGCCAGGATTGTGCTAGGACTGCCACCCTCACGGAGACAAGGAATCTGGAAATTGTCCCTCTTGAGTAATATCAGTGAATTTCTGCCCTTGGTGCATGATGAGATACAGGTATTCTTACGCTACAAGGAGGGAAGATGCTCAGTCAAATTATAAAATAGCATCACTGATTTAAATGGAGCTTTTCCAAATTAGTTTCCATTGCATTCAAATTAGGAGGCATGTAATGAGGATTGCTGCTTAAGCTTTATCTCAGATGTTTTTGAGACAATTAAGCTGATAACTGGTTATAAATGCTAAATTTCAGCCCAAACTTCTTTAATCAGTTGATGTGGGTATTGTACTGCAGTATTTTTTTTAAGATAGAAAAGCCTGTTAAGCAAATCAAACCAGAAGAACCTTCCTTTCCATTTTCTCGAATTTTGCTCAATTATTTGTCCATCTTTTAATATCATCCCAACTCTGCCTTTCATGCTAACTATAGATGATCAGTCTTCTGACAAAGGTAGGTACTCTCCTAACTCACTTTCTGTCTGAATATAAACAACCAATGTACTTTCTAAAATACTTGCTACGATTCCAAAGGGAATAGTCGATATATTGTTCCTAGGACATTTTTTTTGTGAACTATTATTTAAACTAATCTAATTCAGATAGATGACTTTAAGAAATGATAACTTCCAAGTTTGCTTCCGATTCAAGAGAAAAGATTTGTCTTCTGATACGTATTTACATGTTCTGTAGGTTTCTGATGAGGTTCAAAGAGTTGCAAGTTAAATGCAGTCTTTCTATCTGGTATGTTTAAAAAATAAAGAAGTATTGGGGTTTAACATTTTAGGGCACCCGTATCAATCCAAAGTGATTTGTCTTCATTGTTCATTTGGACTGCTTGCTGTGTTATTTTCATTATGAGCAACTGTGTTGGGCTTGTGCAGTTTATATGTCACTGTACCAGACCCCTTTCCAAAGATCAGGTATTTCCTGTTGAATTCTGTATGCTGTGATTTTTGTTTCACATTACAGTTGCTTCTTGAGGTTCATATTCCAAGTATTAGTATTCCATCAACTTTGGTGAAAGTACTAATCATACTCTGGAATTAGAGTATACCAGCCATGGCCAGCTGCCAAAGCACAAGTCTGAAAGAGCCTACCTTCAACAGCAGAAAATAGCTCTGATCTTAGCTATGGATTGATGTCAGTGCTATTTGTACTTTATCTTTTGTAGGCAGTTCACGAGTACACATTGGCATTGCTTGATTACAAACCTGCATGCAACTGTTCATTAAAAACCAAAGCCCTCTCTTGACTGGCACCTTTTGTTAAAGGTTTAAGCTGCATATATTTTTGCTTATGGTTGGGTTTATCCCAGAACCATATACCACCCCCTTAAAATGAGTGCAGTTCTGTAAATATTGCAAGGGCACAGGTGCCTAAATGTTAACAAGCCAGGGATCCCTCTTGCAGGAAGTAGGAGAACTCAGTATTTGCCTTAGGATTGCAGTGTATTTTTTTGCAGCTAAGTATCATGGTTTTGTTATGCACACTTTAGGGGCCTTGGGGTGGTTGTAATTTGAGGAGGGATAGGTTGGGGATTTGAAACTTGTTATTTTACATACATGCATATAACCAAAACATCATATCTTTTAAATAAAGAATTAAGAAGCAATGATAATTTAACTTGGTCAAAATGAAGGGGGTTAGAGTTCATCTTTGTTGTTTCTGATCCTGTTTTTTCAAGCCCAGATGATAATGAAATATCAGAAGAGGCAATTTTCTTACATAATCATACTCATTTATAAAGTTATTCATTAAAAAAAAAGAGCTCTGTGTTCGTGGAGTCTTCTTTTTTATTTAAGGCTGAGTATCATACTTTTACCAGCAGCACTAATCAAATGTCATGAATGCTGAAAAAGCATAAACTCTGGGAACTGTAAATACCAAGATATCAAATTCTCTAGTTCAATATCAAAGTCAAGGATGTTTTCAAATACAAACCACTAGCCAAGGCAAGTATTGGTTTGGTATCAGTAATGTTTATGTTTAAAAAGTTATGTGCAAACAATGCAGGCTATAAAATTTCTTTTCCTTGCCAATGAGCCAGACTTGTATCACACCCATTGTCTGAGATATCTCCCTCCTCCCTCTCCCTCTCCTTTCCCCGTGCCCTACTCCCCACTCCCTTGCTTTTTAATTTACAGAAGACTGTGACTGTGAAGGATATTTCAATGGACACTACATAGGTGAGTAACCAAAAACCCCTTACAACTTCCCTAACACACCCACCCCCCAAAAAAAACCCAAAACCAAAATGGAAACAAAAAAACCCACCAAATAAAACCCCCCAAAAATCCCACTTCCTCATTAAAAAATTAAAACTGGACTATTTCTATTAATTTCCCATTAACATTACATTAATAAACTAGATTATCTCTGTGAAGAGGCATAATTGGATCTTGGCATAACCAATCCTTGGCAGTTTAAGGTTATATGAGGGGTTCTTACTATAGGTTGGGTGCTTGGTTTTCTATCCCATATGCAAACATTTCTCCTATAATGATAGCATATATGCACTGATTTGATTATAAATGAAATTTGTGGACATAACTCATATTTGAAGACAATAACTTGTAGCTGAACAAGCTTGAAAATCTGGATAAGTGGAGACATGTCAATATATCTTCTGTTTTTCTGCACAGCTGGTTTACGCAGGAGCTTCAGATTAAGTCGTAAAGAGAAGGAAAACAATGGGAATGAAGGCAAGCAAGCAGAGCAGGCAGATGGAGCAGAGTTCCTAACATATGAAGAAGTCACAAAGTATCAGCAACAGCCTGGTGAACAGCAAAGGCTGGTGGTTTTGATTGGTAAGATACCCAGTTGGTTCAAAAATTTTCACCTTTCTCCCTCTTCCCTTATCCTGCACTTCCGGAGGCTTTCTTTAGATGTTTGGTTTGGGGGTTTTTGTGGTTCTGGTGGGTTACTTAAATGGTTTTTCTGGTTTTTGTCAGAACTCACTCTTTTATTTTAAATTACATTAAAAACAAAGAAAAAAAACCAAGGAATCAAACTCACCAAATCCTTTTAAAAATAATAATGCAGGACTATTTCTCATTTTTCTGATTCGCTTTCCTTTGGTTATTACTCCAGCATTTACTTAGGCTGTCAGAACTATTGATGAAGAGGTAGATGTTAGAATTATCTAACAGGATTTTGCATGCAATTTTAACTCAGTAGGCTTATCAGCCTTGTGTTGAGCCAGTTTCCCAGGATGCCCTAGAATTCAAGGGAATCTCACAGAACCGACTGCTGAGATTGCAGATTTTCTGACTTAGTGTCTGCCAGAGGATTGTCCAGCAGTTGTTCAAGGAATTCAGTTTGCTCCTGATGATGTCCTTCAAAGCAGAATATGGCAGACCAGCTCATGAGGTCTCTCATGAAGAGGTTTCTTCAAGCACACTCCTGAATCATATTATTTGTGTGAAACTGATACATTTATTTTCTGCAGCATTTCATTTCCCACAGAAATCTATCAGTCAGTTTTATTTTATTAGGTTGCTTGGGGGCCAAGTTAAGTGAGCTCAAGCAAAAAGTCGTGTCAGAGAACCCACAGGAGTATGGTGTTGCAGTTCCACGTGAGTAAAATTTACTGACTTGTGTTTGTCTTTATTCCATAATTGCTGTCTGATGAATGTGGTGCCATCTGCACTGATGATAATTTGTGCTCTGACTATTGATTTTATGCATATTTCTGAAGTACTTCAAATTATTTTTCTCATTGTCATACACTATGTTTGCCTTTGATGGGTGAATAAATCATTATGTAACTTGGCACATTTGCATTTTGGAATTCTGCCAGCTCAGTGGGGATTTTTTTAATTGTGTTTTCCTAAGTGGGCAGACTGCATTTCGCAGTGTCTGCTAAAAGAATGAAAAACCTAATGCAGGAAGAAAAAATGGAGTGTGACTTGCAAAGAGAGCTGGTGTGATAAACTAGCATCTTAAGAGTCAGCCAAAACATTGTGTTTAAAAGAGGGTGATTTTTCTTGAGAATAGCATTACAGCTGCAGTTTAAAAAAAAAAAAAGCAGGCAGCAATAAACCAAGTCAAAATTTGGGCAAGATTTTAAGTTGTTGATTAGTATATCTAGGCTGTTCAAACAAGTGAGTCAAAGTAATATAGAAATTAGTGATTCTTGCATGGCTTTTTGGCTAGAGTTACACTGAATTTCTTTTACTAGATTATTTTCTAGAAGAAAAGGAATTATCAGACACACACCAAAAAAAAAAAAAATCCATTGTTATTTGTATTCCCCAACAAGCTACTTTTTGAATCCAGAAAATTAACGTTGAGGACACTGTTTATATGTTATTTAAGACATTTTAAAAAATGTTTTTCAGGCAGACTTCAGTAAGTTAGCAGAAGAACTCAAATGGGTGATTCCTACTTGAATTTAAACACATACACAAAAAGAATAGCAGACATTACTTTCATGGTCAGGCACAGATTTGTAGAATGATCATCAAAGCTTCTCCTACAGTAATAACAATTACTAAAAGAAATTACACCAAGAGTAAGGGACTCTCAGAATTATGCAAACTTCACAGTACCTTGGGAAAACAGCCATCAGTATTCTTACTGTAAATTCAAAGGCAGCACAATAGGACTCTATGTATGTCCTGGTTTTATTTTTGAGCTTTCCAAGAAAATGAGAGTTCAGAATTCCAAACAGTTAAGTGACACTGTTTTCTGTAGGATATCCTCTGCTGCACCTGCCAGGTGTAAGAAGAATGCTTCCCAATTTTTTTTGTTAGTTACAGCACTCTTGGGAGCAAAACAACTTCATTTTTGGTCATACAGTATTTGAGATTGAGTTTAAAACAAAATTATATGGTTTGATTTCTGTTTTGTTCATTTGAATTTGCCACTGTGTAACTTTCTTGTTTGAGGTCATGAAAACGTGACAGGAACTAAGGAGGGAAAACGTTTGCAAAGGCTGATATGTCTCCCATGTCTGCTTCCCTTCTCTTCTAGATACAACAAGGTCAAGGAAAAGTCATGAGAGAGAGGGAGTAGAATACAATTTTGTTTCTAAGCAATCGTTTGAGACAGATGTGCAGCAAAACAAGTAAGTCAATTTTAAAATACTGGTATAATTGACTATTTAAAAATATTGCTTGTTCAGTCTTACATCATATGAATACCAAAATCAGGTGGCAAGTTGGATTAGCTGTATTAGAAGGATTCAGCTTTCTAACTAAAAAGCTCTTTATTGAGTCTGGACTGTTAGACCAAACTCAAATTTAGCTAGAAGCAATTTAGGAATAACATTAGTAGGAGGATCCTGAGTTAGAATTTAAACCTGCATAAGTGTTGTGATCGGTCAGAATTGAATCTAGTGAAAGTAACAGGTATTTAGTTGGGCCTGCTCACTCTCTGTTTATTATGATGGGTCAAAAGTTTTATTCACAAATAAAAGAAGAGTGAATCTGTGGCTATACTGAACTTTCTGTGAGCCCAAGCGTGTTTCCTCAAAGTTCAGACTGTTACTAGTCTCCCAAAAGATGGGAGAATTGCAGTCCATTTCCTTGCCAGCTTTGTTCTATTTTCTGTGAAAAATATCCTTTCTTCTTCCCCTTTTTGTCAGTAGTGCTGATTAGCTATTCGTGATACATGAAGAATTGCTACTAAGCAAGGAAGGGGAAAAATGTGGAAAAAATTAAATCCCTACCCACTTACCCCCAATTTTCTGCCTTTCTCCTCCCTGTTTGATTACTGTGACTTCAGGAAACAGCTGTCAGATGTTTGAAGTTAAATATTCTTAATGTTTTTTGTAGATGCTATTTAAAAATGTATTGACTTTTTAGATTTGTGGAACATGGAGAATACAAGGAAAATTTGTACGGTACAAGTCTGGAGGCAATCCGATCTGTGATGGCCAAAAAGAAGGTTTGTTTGGTGGATGTGGTACCCGAAGTAAGTTCTGCAGCTTATTTTAAAGAAAGCAAACATGATTTACTGCTGGCTGACAGAATAGGGCTCTTGGGAAAGCAGTGCAGTGGTTACAGTTCCTACATGTCCAGCTGGTACAGCCTGGATGTCTCTTTAGTAGTTGTCACTGTGGGGCTTTTCCCTTGCTGTAGGACTGATGTGCATCCCTGTCCCAGCCTGCTCAGGTCCTAGACAGAATACTTAGAACAGAGTTGTTTTTTCATTCTAGGTCTGATTTTAAAAACACTGGCCATAGCACACACACACCCACACACCCCCACAAGGCTCTCATTTGTAGGATCTCAAAGATACAGGAACAATTTTTGGGTGCAGATATGGAATACAGTAACATTAGGAATCACCCCAGGACACTAGCACTGTAAGCAGTGCCAGCAGACCTGCTCTTAATACCTTCATACTGTGAGTTAATACCTGAAATATTGATTCAGATTTTGTAACTGGGCTAGGAAGAGACTCATGGTACTACCTCAGATGAATTCCACATTTAAAATTTGCAGTGTTTGGCTGCTTAAGCGGAGCAAACCATAACTTGCCCATGAAGTCAGGTTTTTTTATACTTTCCTCAGTATTTTTGGCCGTGTCCTTGCTCCTTGGAATCACAGTGCAAAGCAAGGCAGGTGGGCTGTTAAGGCCATGCTCCATGCACTCTTGTGTGCTAGCCAGGACAAACCTTTGTCTGAAGAGCAGAAGATGGCTGTGGTCAGATGTGCAGCACACAGGACTTCACAGTGTGTCAGCCTGCACCACTGAAACTACTGAAACCAGTCTGAACAAAAAGAAGTCTGATAACAAAAAATATCTGTTCACAGGCAGTAAAGCACTTGAGGACTCCTGAGTTTAAGCCTTATGTTATCTTTGTGAAGCCTCTCATTTCGGAAAAGAAAAAACATGTCTTAAAATCTCCCATGTCAGAAGAAATCTCAGCCCCCCTTGTAAGTATTCTAATTTCTAATCTCTTCTTTTTAGATATGAAAGAAGTATTTGAGCTAGCACTTCTATTACATGAAAGAGTTCCTCTTCCATGACAAGAGTTAAAGTGGGGCACTAAGTAGGTCCTGCAGCCTTTCAGATGGAACTTTAGAATGGAATTTTTGACTCCTTATACACTCAAGTTTTAAAGTAACATGAAACCAAGTGCCATTCTTCCATATGGATCTGGGTACATCATCAAGGCTGCAGCAGGGGAAGTTGCTACTGAACTCAGATAAACCAGTAGTCATTTTACAGTTCTGATGGGCAGCCCCATAATGGTAGCCAGCTATTTCTTATACCTCCAAAGTGACACCCACACCAGTGTCACCCAGTGTTTTAATGGTGTACACACATGTGGATGTCTTCTGAGGATCAAAGCTAGATCAGCTGCAAATTGGTGACGTGTAAATCTGAACAGAAACAGAGTGCATAATGTCATTACTTTGGTAACCTGAACTTAAATTTATATGTTACAGAACTTAGTTCACTTGGTAAGTTTTTGTGTAAGCCCTCAAAATTACTGAACTTGGGACAGTGTATGCAGCATTCCTTTTCAGTTTTTGAGGAGTGTGGTTTCCATTTCTTAGGTCAGGCAGCAACTCTTAAGTACATAAAATGCAGTATTACCATTTTATGTCCCTCCTGTAACATATTCCCCCCCTTCCCTAAGGTCCCTTGCATTTTTTGGAACAGCTACCAGTAACATACTGCTCCTTGATCTCAGTTTT
This sequence comes from Dicrurus megarhynchus, assembly GCA_013399195.1. Taxonomy (NCBI): domain Eukaryota; kingdom Metazoa; phylum Chordata; class Aves; order Passeriformes; family Dicruridae; genus Dicrurus; species Dicrurus megarhynchus. The sequence continues at coordinate 153,552 of VXAD01009454.1, forward strand.
AGGATCTTCAATACCTTTTCCTAACGGTAGCAGCTTTTGTTCCATGTTCTTTCTCAAAGTAATGACTCATTGTGCTAATATACTTTAAAATGCAAGTAACTAGAAAGACATGCTGTAAATGCCATACCAACATCTTGTGTTGATCAGCAGGATGAAGAACAGCAGGAAATTATTAATTCAGCAGCATTCATTGAAGAGCAGTATGGCCATTTAATTGACACTGTACTGGTGAAAGAAGATCTCCAGAGTGCATGCAATGAGCTGAAAAGTGTGTTAGAGAAACTAAACAAGGATTCATTTTGGGTGCCAGTCAGCTGGGTTAGGTCATAGCTTGTTACCATGTTTAAGGGAAAGACTGTATAAAAATGTTTTGTAAATACTTGAAACAAAAAAGGGGAATATGTCAAATTTACTTCAAAACATAAAGACTGTATGAGGAGAAACAACAAAGTCACAAGCTGACACTGCCTTTCTGAGTCAAAATTTTGAATAGCAGCTGTCATTTAGAAGTCAATACTCAGACTAAAGAAGCCAGTCCAGTCTTTTACTGATAGACTGTAAATAGTGCATTTTGTTACAATGAAGTTTCACAGAGGGTAAAATGCTTCCACAGCATTTCAGTGCTGAGACACTGACAAGATGGAAGGTTTGTCCTTGGGCCACAATTCTAGCCACAAATTTTGTGGCTAGAGTTAAAACCTCAGAATAAAGCACCCTTTGGGAACAAGCTGCTTCAGCTGGGTGGGAAGAGTGTTCTTTGGAGAGTGGTTACCATGTCAGTTACTCTGAAGTTCAGCTGGCTGGCTGGCCAGCAGAACATGCTTCCCTTCACACAGAAGCACCGATTGCAAATCCTTTCCAGTTAGGCACTAAAAACTAGGCCAGCCAGAAGGGGGTTTTGTATGTCCATCACATTTCCCAATACTCCAGCTTGTCTTGCACAGGTGTTGGTCTGCTCATCCATAACTTCTGCCCACTTTCCCAGTCTCTTTCTACTGACACAGGACAAATGCTAAACAACCTGTGAGTGCACCTGTATGACTGGCCAGCATATAAAACATAGATTTTTATAATGTACATGAAAACAACTGCATATAGTTCTAAAATAGGACATTTAAGAAGCTTTGTTTCTGCAAAAGATCTTTGCCTGTGCTACCTGATGGGACACAGCCTTGACACCACTGGAACAGCTCTAAAAAGGGCACTAAAAGGAGGAGCCTGAAGTAATAAATAGCTGAGCTACAGCTCAAAATCACCATCCTTCCAGCATTTATGACTTTTGTTCCAAATGGGGTAAAGGTTTCCAGAGCATCTAATTGGCCTGAAGAAGAAATCTGAACTGTTAAAGGATGTTGTACATATTTGAGGAGACTTAAATATACAGTATTTTTAAGTGGGTCTTAATAAGAAGATGCAGAGATGATTCTGGAAGTAGCTGTGCTTTATAATTGGGGGGTGTGAGGGGAGAGCATTGTACAGGTGCATGTTAGCTGTAACTATTAGCTGTTCCTGTTTTCACTTGCCTGCTGAGGTCTAATATTTCCTGTGTATTGTGCCCTTTAAACAAGACCTTTTGGTGTACCAGTCTTGCTCCTTATATCTTAACAGTATGATGTTATTCTTGTTCCATGACATTTAGCAGAACTAAAAGTTGCATATTAAAAGCACATTTCTTACATACCAGTGTCACTGAATCTACATTATGTCTAGGCCAAAAAGTTGTGTAGAAGAGTCACCCCCCATCCATCTTCTCCATCCCTATCCATGCTCTCCAAATGGCAGCTTTCATGGATGGTCCTGCCTATGGGCATTGAGGTTCTGTTCCCACTGCTACAAAAAAAAAGAACTTTTCCCAGTCAGGTCTCTGCACTTGTCAGTGCTGCAGCCTGGTGGCCTCAGCACATGTGCAAGGACTCCTTCCCGTGCAGTGGGCTGTCAGCTCTGCAACCATGTTCCAGCACAGCCACCAAAAGTAATTTGGCTTCTTAGAGAGGCAACTTGTGACAGATGTACCTTGATCCTGTGAAAAACTGAGTGTAATATTTTAAAAACTATTTCAGTAACAGCATTTCAAACTAAGTTATTTTATGAAAATATTAAATGGCCAGATTGATGTCACCCTCGATCAGTATTTCAGGTTACAAACAGATTTTTATAGTCTGCAAGACATAAACGTCTTAGAAGATTCAAATTTAAAGAAAACTAAGGGTCAGAATTTATTTAAAGCAAGGTTGCTATCATAACATAAAATATGTTGAATAACTAGCAGTAAATAAAGCTGTATGTTTGTTTTATGATCTAACAATCAAATAGTAGGAACATGCATTAAGAGAAGCAAGGCACAAGTTACATACACAGTACACCTTAAATTTTCAGTAATTCTAATGTAAGTTAGCAAAATACAATATTGCCATTAAAAGTGTAAAAGGTAAAAGATGATAACTTCAGAATGGGATTGGTGACAGACAGACTCAGCCAGGTGGAAAGTCTTCCCCAGGCAGCACATTTTTTATTGAACTGAGTTCTATCCCTGCAGCTGCTGGAAGAGGACGAGGGTGTGGGTTTGCAGAGAACCACAGTGAGTGCAAAACCCACAGCCATGGGGACAGGCAGCCCCAAGTGATGCCTGCATTTCACCCCTGATCCTCAGTGCAAAGTGTGTGAGAACAGCATAGGGTCACCTACAGGGCACTGCCCAGGAAGTGGGGGATTTTCCTGACTAATGTTAGAAGATACATCCTCTTCATGACAAGCCTAAAATTAACTAGTAAGTCAGCTACTGTCTGGGGACATGTAGCAATTTTGACTTTTTAAAACCATCCAAAATCAGGAAAGTATGTCCACTGCTCAGGGTAACTCCTGCTGGTTAACTGCATTAAGGGAACCTGGGTGCCTAAAAGCCTCCCATGCTATCCCAGGGAAGAGAAGCTTTTCAATAATATTCCAGAAGTGAATACTACCTTATTTATGCTAAGGCAGGAATTCCAGCAAAAGTCCATGCTGAATGTCACACAGCAAGAGCACAGTTCTCTAAGAAGCACTATGATTAAATAGTGAAAAATCTGAGAGCTACCAGAAAAATACCCGCAGACAGCAGCAGTGCAAAAGGGAAGGAGAAACTGTATTTTGTTAATGAATAAAAATGTATTTTGCTAATGAGTTCGTTGTTTTGGATCTGCACAACTGATGGCACATCGACCATGGCACAGATTAGAGCTTGGAATCCAAACCCCACCCTTTTTTTTTATTTAAGTCCCCTCCAGTCAGGCAGAAGAGCCACCTGTACATTAAATAAGAGGACAGTATGCCCCACGTAAGCCTCCATCCTGCTGTGCTGAAGATTCCATTAGCTGGACTCCCCGCTTCTCTGTGCTCTTATCCCAAAGACCTGGTGTCTGCAGCATCTTTATGACTAATTCCTCAAAGGCGTGTTGCACTCCCTCCTGTGTCTTGGCACTGGTCTCTGGAGGAAGGGGGAAAAATTATTTTATCTTATTTGCAGGGAGTATATTCCACATAGTAAAAATTTATTTTGGGATCACAGAGAAGATGGGAGTTTTTGAATGAGTGAGCCTCCTCTCCATTCTCTCTTAAGTTGAATAGGATAAACAGGAGTGCATCCCAGTCTGAAGCATCACATTTTTCCACCTAAAAAAAAAATCCAAGTTCCCCATTTTTTCCATGATGGAGAAATAGAAATTGTTGTCAGGTTGTGACAGTAAATCTAGAAAATAATTATTCCATAAAGGAAGCTGAGAAGCAAAGAACAGAGAGGGAATTACATGTTGCCCCCTATGTGTTTCATAAGAAACCTTTTCAAGAAGCATTCTCTGTAGAAACTCAGTTTGTTCCCCATCTTTGTATCTTCACATTGTACATTTTATTGTTGCTCTAAGAATATTGTCTTTTATGTAGTTGCAACAGAAACCTGGAAATTAAAGATCAGACAAGGTCCTTGCTGACATCAATAAGGAGAAAAATTTCAGTCTTCTGGGCTCTGAATTAAAAAATCCTGTTAGTTTCAAGAGAGTATAAGATTCATGCCTGTACAGTACATGCAGTAAATCTGTTTCAGAGAAAAGTGCTCCTAGTTGCAGTCAATGCAGAGCATCTCTGCAAAGAGTTGAAACCTACATCCATGCATATGAATTACAGCAAAAGGAACCCATATTAATTAGCATCAAACACATTAACCCATCAACCTGAAATACAATTGTACATTCATGCCTAGCAATACCAAAATAAACATATGAACACAGAAGTTTTTACCTCTAAAAAGCAGTGAGTGTTTCCTAGCAAACTGGAGCCCTTCTTTTCTCTCTACTTCACGATCAGGCTGCAGAGACAAACGAAGAACGTGACTGAAATAAGCTACACTTGCCACTTCTAACAAGTACCCAGAAAAGTACCACTGCAGAAATGAGGTTTTGTTGAAAGGAAAAAATGTCTGTAAATATGCATTAACTCAATTTTCCCACTCGATAGCTGGCTGTTAGGGGGTCAAACTGAACAGCAGCAACATCAAACCACAGAATCACAGAATCTCCTGAGCTGGAAGGGACCCACCAGGATCATCCAAATCCAGCTCCTGGTCCTGCACAACACAGCCCCAAGAACCACACCATGTGCCAAATTAGCAGGAAATGAATGTGTTGCTATGTTCTGACTCAACTAGAAGCAAGATAGATGCCAGAAAGGCACAGGAGTCAGGTCAAAAAGGCTTACCAAAGGTTCTGAAACTGGGCACACTTGGAAGGGGGCAGAGGAGAACCCAGTTCAGAGCCACACTGAAAGCCTCTTGTTGCAAGGCAAGAGAAAAGCACCTCACTGTTCAAGAGGCATCTAAATGTGCCAGAACACCCTAGAAACAAACAGCAGGCAGTGCACCTCAGCCACATCGATGCACCCTCCAGAGCCATCCAAAGAGCTGAGCTCCCCTTCCCCACCATGTGTCAAAACAGAGCCTGGTCATAAAGAATGCAGCAGCTGTGCTGCAGTTAACTTCAGTGTCAGACAGCAGTTTTTGGGCAGACCCTTGCACCATCTTAATGGAATATCATCGACTGCATCTCTCCAGGAAAGTTTCCATTAAAATCTTTCACAATATCTGCTTCTAAAATGATAGAAGTGGAGCCTTCCCACCTAAGTTGCAGACTGTATTACCTCCTCACACAACACAAGCGTTACTGACAGCTCTTGTCTCACACTGACACACTCTGATGAGTGAGTAATCCGGGGCACAATGTAAAAGGATGCATTCCCAAACTGCCCTTATCGGTTTTATTGCCAACCAACATCTTCACAGTGTTGCTGCTGGTGCTGTACATTTCCAGCTCATTCAGCCATCTCTGTAGTCCTGTGAAAGTGTCTTGTAACATCATACACTGAGAACAGAGGAAAAGGAGCTTAACAGCTGCAGAGTCTTGGACAATGTTTACTTCATTGTGACAGAACTTAGTCCACACTTCCTAACTACTGCCCAGAAAAAATAAATCAGTACTAGGGAATTACAGAAAGAGGCACCAACCATGTATTCTTCCCAGAGCTGGAACACACTGGGCTGTGCTCACCAAAAGTCACTTGAGGATTACAGAACACAACCACCGCTGCAAGTGAAAATCAGACTTGCCAAGAGAACTATTCCACCTGTTGGTAGTTCTGAACTGGGCCACACAGAGTATTTTAAAATGGGTATTTTGTCACCTAATTTAATGTGTAAGTACATGCACACACTGCTGCTAAAAACATGGACTGAGTTAAAAGCTACTTTTGGGCACTGGTAACTTCATAACTGTATCTACATAAATCACTAAGGTTTAAAAATCACAGTCAGAAAGAGTATTTTGTACAGCAAGGTAAGGGTTAGCCTTCACAAACCCTGAAATTGAGAATCCCTTTGTTTTCTAATTGTTGTTGTCACACAGAAAGGGCCTAGCTATCCATTACCTGTGCACAAACTTCAAGTGTTACCATAATCACATCAAAAGTTTCTGGGGAAAAAAAAACGTAAAAACATCATGGGGAAAAGAACACAACACAACCCCTGATTTGCCTTATTACCAGAAAACCACCAAGGTAATAACTACAAAGCTAATAATTCATCCACTCAACAGCCTGCAGCATGACATCTGTCTTTTTAATTTAAAATATTGTGAAGCAGCAGTATTTCCTGCCAGTGATTTTGCATACTCAGTGTTTGAGCTAATGAGCAGTAATGTTGTAAAAACTGTAATCACTCCTCTGCTTTTCTCACACAACCTCCTTTTGTAAGGACATGCACATTTAGGAGAAATAAAGACCACAGTTTCTGTAATCATGCTTTTCTTCCATTTACTTCGTACCTAAACCAACTCCTTGAGCTCCTCGGTAATAACTGGGAGTCAGAGTTCTAAAGCACTCCTGTCCTGCTGTGTCCTATGAAGGGAGGGGAAAAAAACCCCAAACACACAACATCAATTACATTTAGAACAAAAAAAAGGTATTTTAAACTAAACAAGATGAGCAAATTTAAAATTTTCCTGACCAGTAAGGATGCATGAAGCATTAAGCTATGAGAATGAGGAAAGCAGTCAAAAACCAGCAGCAGCAAATGGCTAAGGGTAGAAAAGCATGGAGAGGACTGGACTGAAAGTAAAAAGGATAAGCAGACACCTGTAACGTGAGTGAGACAACAGGAAAGTAAAAGGGACTCCAGAGAAATCCATAAAAGGCAAGCAGCCACACAGCTAGGTGTAAATCCAGCTGAACTGAATGAGGTGAGGAATAACTGATTTTCCAGTGACAGACTCTGCAGGAAAGGAGACAGAGAGGTTCCAAACATCTCCCGTTGCTCCTCTACCACAAGGAAGACAAATCTAGTTAGACAGAGCTACTTCAAGACTGCTACGAACCTAAGCAGGTACTTTTTAGAAATTTAAAAATTTAAAATCAGTAGTTTCATTCAATTATTACTGCAGTATGTCTCACTTCAACTCATAAATAAGTAAGAATAAGCAGGGTACTAAGCAAAATATGAAATTCAAAAAAACCCTCAAAATAATGAGGCAACAAATCACACAAATATTTTTTGAAAAAAAATTTATTTCCTTTTATGTACAGTTTACAATTAATAGACTAACAGCTATATTATAATTTATTTATTCTTTATTTAAAAAAAAAGAAACTGAAATTGGGAATATGCATACCTAATTCGATTCACTGTTACTAAGGAGATTGTACTTTAGGCCCAATTACTTAATTAGTAATGGCGTTTTCTTTCTCAAATACTTATGACCATACACATAAAATCTTTCATTCCACTTACAAGAATTAAATGTTTGTTTTATATTATAAAATAATCCTGATCACACAGCTGCGATCTGATTTCAGTCTGCAGATGCTGAAAATACAGCATCAGGAAGTTCAGGCCAAACGCTCGAGTTTCCCAGTAAATCTGAATGAACCTTTAAATAGTTCAAGAACAACGGGTTCTTTGCGGTTTTTTGCATGCCTTTAACCAAAATATCTGGTGTAGTACACACACAGAGCTGCTACACAGCCCCTACAGGCAATCATCCACCTCATTACCCAGAGCATCACCCTTCTGCGGGCTACTCGACTTCCCTGCTCCTGGGTCACGCAGGCACGGAACGCCGGCCTCTCTCGCATGCCAACATCTTCACAAGCTGAGCACTTCACAGAGCCTTGAGAAACAGCAGGACGGAGGAGCCAAAGTCTCTACTAGAACTGAAGGAAGTCCCAAACCTTGACTAATGAAGCCTTTAGAAGTGGTTTTTTTGGCTGCAACTACTGCTGTACGGTCATGACAGACACTCATTCTACACGCGTTGCAGCCTAAGTATGCGATTTCAACATGCAGAAGACTTCAGCAAAGAGAGGAGGAGGAGGAGGAAGAAGGGGGGAAAAACCCACAAAAAGCAGCTCTTGAAGCTTGTACATCTCTCAAAACCCAACATACCCCGCTCTGTCCGGAACAAGACCTACCCATATGGCCAGCTGTACTGCACGGCCCTCCACAACCATTTTCTTCGCTTTAAAATCAACACCTAAGGCGTAAGAAGGGGAGGCTCGTCAGCAGAACTGTCGAATGCCCGCCCTGGCAGCCGCCTCCTGCGGCCCGCACGACCCAGGCTCCCCATCGGGACCCCAAGGAGAACAACCCCAGCCCGCGGGCGGACTCCGGCCTCACCGACGCTGGGTTTCAGCCGCGGCTCGAACGCGCCGTCCGTGAACGTCCGCAGGAGGTTGTGGGGAGAGGAACCGCGGGCTCGGCCCGGGAGTGCGCTCGGGGCCCCCCGTGCGGGCCGCGGCAGCACCCGGACTGCCCCACAGCGCTGTCTCCGACCAGCAGCAGCTTCACGGTGAGGCCGGCAGGCTCCATCCCCGCACCGGGCCGGGAGCCGTGCCGGAGCACCGACCGCCAGCGCTGCAC
>VXAD01009454.1:162111-206960 GCA_013399195.1 Dicrurus megarhynchus
GGCCGGGTCGGGCCGGGCTCGGTGTCCGGCAGCCGGGTCGGGCCGGGTCGGGTCGGGCGGGCCGTGAGGCGCAGGGCGGTCACCGGGCGGTCACCGAGCAGCTCCCGGCGCTTCGAGCCGGGGGCAGTCAGGCTGCAGGACGGGATCTGCTGGATCTCTGCGGGCCCTGTGGGGTTTATTCTTTGCACTACATCATGATTCCGTTATCTGTTCCAATCCTGTCCTATCCTGCTGATTCTCTTTCCCCTTTTTTGTCCATCTTTGTACACTTTTTCCCAGTGAAATTGGGGATTTTGTTTTATATACATGTGTAGTATAGTGGATCCCTGTTCTCATTTTAAGCTTGTACCTCCTAAAAAAATACAAGTCAGGATCATAGGCTGTCATTAACTTTCTCCTAAGCCAAACCAAATTATATTTGTTACTGCCAGTTGATGCAGGACATGCACGTCTAGAGATGGGACTGAAATCATTCTCTCAGTGGCCAGTCTGGTGTCTGACAGCCACCATCTCCTTCATATCTGTAGCAGTTACCTGGAAAAAAATGAAGTCATAGCTTAAAACCTGATTGGCGCAGCAAATAATTAAAAAATAACTTTGAAGGCAGTTAGCTACTACCGAGTCGTTTTCATTGTTCAGTAACCTATCTTAATTATAGAGTAGGGACTTTAATATGTTCAGATGCAAGGGTGTCTAGGAACAGATAATGCGTGTATAAGTTGCACAGTGGAAAAGCTCTGTCTAGTGGAAAGCTTTACTGTTGAGAAGGACTTTTTGTGTAATAACTGACAAACAAAAAATATCTGAAGCACCACTGCAGTTTGTAGCCTAAGAACAGTTCAGCTGCTAGCTGCACAAACAGACAATGTGCAGTTGTATTGTCAGTGCTTTTAAAAGAATGCTGAAAAATTGTGGGGGCAGCTAAAGCAAGAAATAATTTTGTGGCTGAAAAAACTATTTCACACCAGGAACAAACAATCTACTTAATTTGTCAAGACTTAAGAGGCAACAATATCTTTGTAGCATCCACAGAGAGTTAAGGTAATGCTGAGGCCAAGTTGAATAGATGGATTTCCATTAAGATTTGGTCACTGTGTGGTGAACTTTGATATTCTCAAACTGGAAATAATATTAATTCTTAAGAGGATTTTTTTGTATCAAGTGGAGTTGTGGTATATACTGCATTGTAAGTGGCATTTGCTATATTAGTCATTCTGAAAGAATATGAATCTGTTTTCACGTCATTTCAAGCTTCGTGTCCTGCTTTTGTACTCTCGTGTGCAATACAGGGTCACGTTTAGGATAACAAGCAATAGAGATTTTATAACAGTAAAAATTCACAGAGCAGCCAGAGCAGGGGGATTGGAATTCCAATACATGATATAAAAGCAATAGAATTTGAACAGGAACTCACAGGAAAAAATTAAAACCTATGAGTGAGATTCAGAAACTTCTGTTGGTTACCTTTAGAATATTTTGCACAGGGGTGCTGCTGTCTCTCCTTAAGAATAACTCATCTTTAGATAAAAATGACAACATAGGGACATTCAGGCCGATGAGATTAAACTGGATCATAGTGCAGAATAACAGTTTATCTGTCAAGTGACTTCAAGTTGCAAGCAGAGCCAAAGTAATCAATCTTCCAGGCAATACATGAAAGTTAAAATTAATGAAAATGCAGAGATAAAATGATAAAATATTTTGAAAATTGTGGGTTTCCATTACCATAGGCAGTTCTAACCTCTCAAGAAGATAAGACAAAATTTGTGAAGACAAGAGTAAAAATGTGATATCCCTAAAACAAGAATTGTATAGGTGATAGACTAGCACAATTATATATTATTCAAACAATAACAAAAGAACAATTTGGGGTGCACTGCAAGTGCACAGCGTTTTGTGTTTCTGTATAAGTGAAGATGTGTTTCAGTGTAACATTTTAATCTGAGCAGAAGGGTTGGACAGAATTCATTTTGTCAGGGTTGTCAGTGACATCAGAACGGGGGCAAGAGGGAGCAGTGGGCACACAGGAGGGTGGTAGGCTTTTTATCCAGAGCAACCATTCTTGTGAAAAGCAGTCTTTTGCCTGAAAATAAGCAGGCTTAGGTTCCTGAACTACTGACTAAGGGAATTTGTTTGTGGGGTTTTTCCCAGACACCTGGAAACCTGTAACGATTCTAGCCATGTCTGCATACCTGTATTTGGTAAAAATGTTCTGGTTATGACTGCCCAGTGTTAGTTTTTCTGTCTGCTTTAATGTATGTGGGTAACCCATGAAGCAGTTCTATTTCCTTAATGTGCTAGAGGTGCAGGTGTGTTGGAAGGAGTATGGAGGGCATTCTCCCAAAATTAATATTAAATTTAGTGACTCTAAGGGAAGTGTTGATAAGAAAACAATTTTGCATGCACTGGACAGTACAAATTAGAATGTGTTAATAGGCTGGCATTTTTTGCCATTAAAGACTTGGTTTATTTGTTTATAATTCCATATGCCAGTAGTTCATAGCCTCATGTATCCTTAATTGCTGATGAATGGTTCTCCAAAACCTATGTTTTGTGGCTGGTAAAATAATTCCTCTCTGTTCAAAAGGAACACTTCTTACTGGTGTTACTCACAGGACGAGGAGCTCTAAATCTTCCATATTGAGAATGGACAAGATTCTGTGATTTTTTTTCAGGAGCCAGATGAAGCTGATGTTAGCATCTCTCTGCTATTTGAAGGAGCTAGCATTTCAACATCGAACATGATGCAGCTGGAATGAAATGTTAAGGATGAGAGAGATCCAAGGACTGTTTGGAAAGGGAGAAACAAATGGCATACAAATTCTCTCTTTTTCACCTCTAGCAGTGTAAGAAAATAATCTGTAAAACCTGCAAAAATCATTCACTGGGAGTGACTTTGCCTCCAGGGAAGCCAGTCTGTTGCCAGATTCAACCATAATTTCAGAATGGGAGTTCCTATTGATCCTGAACACTATCAGATATATGCTGATCTATATAACATTAATTAAACCATATTCTCACCCTGCTAAGTGTAGGCACTCGCTGCTGAATTAACACTTTTTGGTTTGGCCTTGCTCTGTAGGATTTTTGTGTTGAAAGCAGAATTCTCCAGACACTGAAACTTCTCCCCTGGCACAGATGATGTCCTGCCAGATGGAAAATCTGTCAGCATTTGTTTGGGTAATGAAGTCTTACAAATATTTGGTTCATTGCCATAGTTGCTTGGCATAGACAGCAGAAAATGTAGACGCTTCAGTCATGCATAAGTCTTCATCTGCTTACACTAGAATTTAAGGGGTGTGCAGTCATCAGGAAAAAAGGAATTCTCAAGATGTTCATGGCCTTGAATTACATCAAAATTCTGAGTGAATGGACTCAGAGATTCATACAGATGTAAATTGACTAATTTGGGGATTTATTTTAATTTTTTTGATTACCTAAGTGTCCAGCCAGAAGGCCTGGATGCCTTGCCATCTCACAGAAACTTGTCCAACATGATACTGCACAAATGCTTATCTGGAGTTCAGCTTAATATTAAGATTTCTTGTATTGGCAATTTATGAGCTTAGCTGTAGGGAGTTTTTAAAAAATATTTCTGTTTCCATATCCAGTTAGACACATACTGAAAGCTGCTTTTAAAAACAATCTGTCTAGGCTACCTGTTTTCACAAAGTGTGCAGGAACTGAGTTATCCTTCAGCTAAAGCCTTCTGTCACATTCTGCTAATGTTGACCAGTGGGGCTTAGATTTTACTAGGAGTTCATGTAGTGTGGTAAAAGATATGTTTTTCTTTTTTCTTCCCAGGAAAGGGAGGCAAATATTGTGGCTGACATATGGAAATAATCAGACTCAGAATGAAAAGGAGTGGGTTTATGGCAAAAAGGAGTCAATGCGCTCCTCAAATTATTTAATGCTTAGCTCCTCTTACTACAGATTGCATTGCAGGGCACAAGCAGAGATTTGGGCATGCTCAGCTGTGTTACTGAGCAGATGGATTGTTTGCCATTGTACATCCTGGAGCTTTTATCAAAGCTTATGGCATTATTACTGCATCTAATTAATTGTCATTGTCAAGCCTGAAAGGCATGATTATTGTGTAGCACCCAGCTCAATTGTTCACTAATAGGGTAGGTCACTCTTTTAGCCACCTAAAGATGGAAGCTGGTGGTTTTGCTACAATTATTGGAAAAACTGAGGAGTTGGAAAGGTCTTAGCTGACCTAAAAGTACAGAACGCTTTCTTAAGCACTTTAGCATCTTCGTCATCACTCATCTGGATTCTTTTACATTCAGATATTGATTTCAGGCAAGACACTGAAAATTGTGGTGAAAACACTGAGTCTCAAAGACTGACTTATATCTCTGAGTTGCTGGCCTCTGGATAGCCTTGGCAGATCTTTCCACGACTTCAAAGGCGTTGAATAGCACAGGGCATAGGACTACACCTCTTAGTAACCCTCAGAGGAGTCTTTTGAAGATGCAGTAACATTTACTCAGTTACTTTCTTCCTTTGGCCTGATAAGGAGCCACTGCTGTTTCACAGTGCTTAAAATTGCCCCCTAAAGTGTCAGCTTGTCTGGACTGTCTGCTAAAGTAGCAAGTACTGCTTGTCAAGTTCTGCAGCACTGGTACCTGACAGTAGAGGCTTTTTGAAACTGGTTTTTAAATTATTTTATGTGGATAACGGGTAATCTCAGAAGTTAAAGTGTTATCATCCCCAGTATTTTCCTACTTTGGTCAGAATTTTATGTTCAGAAAGTTACAATTTTAAGCCATAGTAGGATGTAGCAGATTCACTTCCATGTGTGCTTTCCTCAGTCGTCAGCCAAGAGAGCAGCATTCTGTCATGCACAGTCACCATGGCTCTAAATACTTCTGGGAATTTATAACCAGTAGCTAATTCACTCTTGGGCACAGTATATTTGGCATCTATTAACAGAAAAAAATCAAAGGGTTTGGTTATCAATACCTTCTGAGAACATCATAACCACTGAGATGATTCACCAACATCTAATTATTTTCTTGGCACTTTTTGTCATACAGGTTCATAGCCAAGAACATTATGAGGCTGCAGCGTCTGGGGATAACCCATGTTCTCAATGCAGCAGAGGGGAAATCATTCATGCATGTGAACACTAATGCAGAGTTCTATGAAGGCACAGGCATCAGATACCATGGCATTAAAGCTAACGATACACAGGAATTTAACCTCAGTCGCTATTTTGAGGAGGCAGCTGATTTTATTGAGAAAGCCCTTTCCCAGAAGGATGGTAAGGCAAACTGAAATATCTTTCTACCGTGTTTTCTGTGCACTGCATATGTTTCTTAGCAATTTACTGTTTTAAATAGTTCTTTGCTCATATTATCAACAGAACAACCAAGTGAAAAATTCAGATGATGGCCCTGCATCAAAGACACGAGAATACACAATAAGGCAGCTTAGTCTGTTTATACATTTAGGTCTCCAGTACATGGCAAAGGGAACTCTGTCACTGCAGGGGTAATTCTGAAATGGGAAACAGCTGCTGCATCTTATTATAGTTTCTTTCTGGGAAGATATGTTTTTATTTTTCCTTAGAAGTGTTAAATCACATTAAAAATATTTTTTAAAAAGTAAGTTCAGGGTCAAAAAGTTGTTAAAGGACATTAGAAATTTAAAGGCAGAAGTGATACAAGTAATGCAAGAGTACTGAAGAGTACTCACATAATCTGTTACATGGGTTTTTTCCAAATGTACAATAAGAATAGAGACTGTCACAGTTTTTATTACATTAAGTCATTCCATTATTCTATGTGTTGATTGCCTCTTTATTTCCTAGGATTGGAGGAAAGCTGAAGGTTGTATTTGCAATGTTGTTGATTGCCACATTTCTCTGTAGTGTGTTTCCTCAGAGCAGAAATCCTAGGACACAGTGCAGTGGGACAGATGGTGTTTGTGTTGTCTGACTGTTTCAACATACCAGTTATTTCTACACATGCTTAATTTCTTTCTTGCTTCATGACTGAGCATTAAATAGGAGGAATGAGAACTGCCACAATTCTAGAAGTTCTTCCTCTGAAATGGGCAAAGGGGTACTGGAGCTGTGATGTGGGTTTTGACAGATGGAAATAAACTTTACATCCAGTTTGGTGGAGTATGAAAAATTCTAAAAATTGAAATGCAGCTCTTGCAGTGAGCATTGTGACTCCCAGGCTGCAGGAGGAAGGAGAGGTTTGCTCTGCCTTGACTGTACCTGCTCAGTTTGATCTCAGTAGTTGCAGAGTCGATCCGAATTTGCAGCAGCTCTGTTTGCTGATTCTTTCAGTCTTAGTAGTTGTTTTTGTCTACCATGCCCACCACTGGTTTCTTAACAGTGGTAAACAAAGAGGAACTTTGGAGCTGGGTGATGTTGGAGCCAGTTTTAAGATTAACTGGCTGCTGCAAATTGTTAGTTTTGTTTGGCATTGAAGTGTAGAGTAAGGATAATGAAGAGAAGAGGGATATAATAGTATTCTCCCTCAATTTCATTTTAGTGTTGCAGTGCATGAAGTTCTGGAAGGCAGGTCTGGTATCCTACAGGTCTGGAAGGCAGCCCTTCAGACACTGCCTTTCACAGAGAAAGGCCAGAAACGTTTTTCCTTCTGACCATTTGCAGAAAAGTCAATTCTCTTCTATGTATATAATCAAGAATCTCTAAATTTTGCTAATTTATTACTACAGGCTCTCAAGAAGTGTTGAGAATTAATTGTTTTACCTCTTTTACCATGCTAGTGATTTGCCTTGAGCTGAGAAGCTTTTGCTGTTTAAGGCAAATGTGGTAACAGGATTTCTGTTGGTGTGATTCAAAGCAAGCTGTGGTTATGATAAGTGTGTGTGTGTGTATGTTTACTTGTCTCAATAAACAATTTACTCTGGAGAGTAGACTGGGGCCACATGTCCCACTGCATTTGGGAAGGGGAAAATTTCTGTGTCTGGAAAAGCAGGTCAAAGAAGAAGCAGCTGAGAAACAATAAAATCAGGTTAGATTTCTCAAAGGGAGCTGTGGCCTGCTTTTTTATTTTTGGATACCTTGCTATAGGATTTACCCACGTGGTGGGTTAACCTTGGCTGGATACCAGGTGCCCACCAAGCCGTGCCAGCATGTTCCCTCCTCAGCTGGGCATGGGGAGAAAAATACAACAAAAGGCTCCGGGGTCAGGATAAGGACAGGGAGATCTCCCAGCAATTACCATCACAGGCAAAACAGACTCAACTTGAGGAAGTTAGTTTAACTTAATACCAATCAAATCAGAGTAGGATAATTGGTAACAAAACCAAATGTTAAAATACTTTCCCTCTACCCCTCCTTTCTTTCCATGTTCTGCTTCGTTCCCTATTTTCTGTACCTCCTGATCCCAAGCAGCACAAAGGGACGGGGAATGGGGATTGCAGTCAGTGCACGTTTTTGCCTCTCCTTCCTCTTCATTCTCCTCCCCTGTTCCAGTCTCACCCTCAGGAGACGTCCAAGAACTTCTCCAGTGTGAGGCCTTCCCAGAGGCTGCAGCTTTGCATTAACTGCTCTAGTGTGGGTCCCTTCTTCCATGGGGGGCAGTCCTTCAGGAGCTGCTTTAGTGCAGGTCTGCCACAGGTTAGCCAGTCCTGCCTGAAAACCTGTTCCAGCCTGTGTTCCTCCATCCATGGAGCCACAGGTCCTGCCAGGAACCTGCTCCAGTGCAGGCTTCCCACGGGGTCGTGGCCTCCTTTGGGCATGTCCCCCAGCTCTGGCACTGCCCACGGACTGCAGGGGGATGCCTGCTCTGCTGCGGCCCTGCCTGGCTCACAGGGGACAGCCTGCTTGCCTCACCACGGTCTTCCCCATAGGCTGCAGGGGAATCTTCTCCCCCGTGCCTGGAATACCTTCCCCTCTTCAGTCTTCACTGACCTAGGTGTCTGCAGAGTTTTTTCACATGTTCTCACTCCTGTCATTCACCTGCCATTGTGCAGCGGGTTTTTTTTTTCCCCTTAAATGTGTTACCCCAGAGGTGCTGCCACCGTCACTGTTGGGTTTGGCTCTGGCAGGTCCATCTGGGATCCAGCTGGCTCTGGCTCCTTTGAGCATAGGGGAAGCCTCTGGCATCTTCTCACAGAAGGCACCCCTGTAGCCCTCCCCAGCACCAAAATGTTGCCATGCAAACTCAGTACAACCCACCTAATACGTAGAACGAGTTCCCTAATCAATCAGCTGGAAGCATTTTATTGGTGCTGCTGAACAGCATGGTTAGATATTTCTGGCTCTTGTTTCTGCACGGTGGCAGCTTCATCTACTTGAGTGTTAATGTGGCTTCATAAAGAGCTGGAGAAGTAGCCAGGGCACAATGCAACATGGAGTTAGTGTAGCAGCTGGCAGCAGTGCAGCAGAAAGGCTGGATGTCTTTGAAGAGATGCAGTACATGGCAAACAGCATATTTGTTTTCAGTGTATTTTAAACTTCATTTATTTGTACTCTTTGGTACTGGTCATCTTCAGAGGCAAAGCTTGTCTAAACCACCAAAGACTGGAGAAGTGCAGTAAACAGATGTAGTTTGACTCTTGTGATATGGTAGCAAATACGTTTTAGCGAGATTGTTTGATATGCAACCTATTTTTTTTTCTTTTGCATTATCCTTGGTCACAGACTGTGTAGCTACTCACAGAGTGACACCACCTTCCTTCCAACTTCTCCATGTCTTCTGTAGCATTTGGAATTCCCAGTTCTCAAGCTGCAAAAGGACTAATATTAATACACTTTATATCCTAGCTGTTTCGTATTGCTTTTCAAACAGACATTCCACTGTAACCCGGACTGTGACCTGTCTCCCCTGCAGGACAAGTGTTTGTGCACTGCCGTGAGGGCTACAGCCGCTCTCCCACGCTGGTCATCGCCTACCTCATGCTGCGGCAGAACATGGACGTCAGGTCTGCCCTCTGCACTGTCCGGCAGAAGCGAGAGATCGGCCCCAACGATGGCTTCCTGAGGCAGCTCTGCCAGCTCAATGAGCGACTCGTGAAGGAGGGCAAGCTCAAGCCCTAGGACAGAGCACTGCAGTGGTTTTTTTTTAAGTTTCTCAAACCTTTAGAGGATGTCTTAGGTGCTTTAGAGACCCAAATTGCAACCACCAAGCTAAAGCGAGACAGAATTCCTGCTTGTCTAGTGCAAGTATCTTTTCTTGAACTCTGTGGCTGTCTTTCGGGATGGTACAAAATTGTGTCACTGTTTGGAGCTGTTGCCATAAAGAGATGTTTTTAGAGGGGTAACTCCAGTGATAACAGCTGTTTTCACATGTATCTCAGAGCCCTTGCAGACTCCATAGCATATGTGGTTTGCATTGACATTGAATGTGATTCATTTAAGCTTTGTCTTTAATCTCACCAGAGCACCAGTTTCTGAAAGCCCCAACACATCTCTTCACTCGCTCTTAATAGGAGCACTGTAATTTCTAAAGCTTCTTTTTCATACACACAGGTGCCTGAAGTTTGAATGTAGGAGCTTCAAGGAATGGAGCAGCATATATACAAATGCACAGATGCACTCACTTAGAAAATGAGGTGCATGCAGTGTTTTGTGTGGATTTATGCAATATGCAGTGTGTGATGGTAAAGCCATTCAGAGCCCATGCTTGATGCACACTGTGTTTCCAAAAATAGTTGTATCTCTCGCTGTTACAATTGACATGAAATAGTCTGTAACTAAGTGCTTTTTTATTTTTATTTCAAAATCATGCTAGAAAAAAATGTCAAGAGCAAACGCTGAGGGAAAAACTTGAACAAGGAAGAAATAATATTAGTATTTAGAAGTGCTTGTGGTGGATGTACAATTAAGTCCTAAGTATCTGAATATAATGGCTTTCAAAGCTTGTGTGGAATTTCAGTGTCTTTATCTCTTCTTTACTATCACTGTTTAGTAACACAGAATGGAATGACCACACATGCAGATTACTTCCAGCACAGGTGTGCTTGCAAAGCAGTTTTCAGAAGAACACTCTTGACTTCTTGGATTGCTTGCATGGTATCATTAAATAGAAATGAGCATTGTAATGTACCACGTTGTATAGGAAATATTGACGTTCTATTGAAATAAATGATGTCTGGATTCTGTTTGCCATACGGATGAGATGAGTCACTGCAGTGTTGGGAGAGGGAGCTTTGTTTGCACTGTGCCTGACTCGGTGTGTAAGTGTGTGCCTGTGAGTTACAGCGCTGTGTTAATGCAGATGATCTCCCACTGCAAACTCGGGGTTGTTGGTTAAACCATCAGAAACCGGCGTGACCGTGTTCCCTTCTCACCTGTGCTTTAACGTAGTTCTAGAATGAAAAATCTTAACACTGCTTTAAACAGAAACACTATGTCTTAGTGACACATGTGATCCCAGGTCTGGCTTTGGCTACTCAGTTCAGTAATCAGAAATCACAAAGGACGTGCATACATTGTTTTACTTCTGTTGCTGGGGTTGTGTGGTTTGGAGATGTGGGAGTGGCAGGGGGAGGTTCTGTGTAGAAGTTAAACTCCAGAGGTGATTATTCTGCTTGAGCACCAGCCTTACTGTTGCTGCTTGCACAGGAGGGAGCTGCCACTTCAAGTAGCCTTTCCTCCATTGTGCCCTTCAAAGGGACAGCTGGGGACCGCTCTGGCAGTGTTTGCTGTCACATCTCCATCAGTCCCTATTCAGTGCTTGCTTTCAATCAGGGTGGTTCAGTATTAATAAGCAGTAGTCAATTCCACTAGCCAATTACATACCTGTCTGCTTTCTCCCCTTAATCCATTTAATCAGGAGTAAATTAATTGCTTCTTCAAAATTCCTAGTTGCTAATTTCATGTTGTGTGAAATAGGAGTAGTGGCTTTAGAAATAGGAATACTGGCCTTATCTTTTCTACAATACTGACTTTTCATACTGCAGTCTGACTTAAAAATTTTTAAATTTATAAATTTAAAATTTTTTACTTTTAAAATTTTTACTATAAACATAGATTTTTTTTGTCTTGTCTCACATCATGTATTCTTAACACCTCTTTGCACTATAAGAAAAAAAAAAAGGGAAATTCATGTGGATGCACTTTGTCTTTCACCTGTTATTTGGAAGTCAAAATTCCAGTCCATTAAAGAGCTAAGAAATCCATCAAGCATTAAAGCTCTGTTACTCTTGGGTAGATTGTAAGAAGGCTGGTAGTTGTCAGATTGGAAGCAGAATGGTTTATTAAAATTGAGTCTGTTTATCTTATGGCTATGTTTCTGCAGTTGTCAGTATCAAGAAACACTGAAAATCAAAACAGAGGGGAATGTGCTCTTATATTCAATATAATCTTTTAATTCATGGGACACTGGTTACTTTAATGGTAACTGGCCCATTTGTCTCAGTATAACAAAACTGATTTAGCAAATGTTTTGTGATATGAGGGTGGAGAGGCATAAGTAAGGCAATGTTATAAATTGGTTTAAAAGTGAGACAGTATGTCATGTTTTAAATTACTGATAGGCAACTCAGTAATGAAACCATTTCTGCTTTTAGAGCAGGCTAAAAATAGTTAGAATGTCAGCCCACTGCTCCACTAATGGATCATACCCTTCCTCTTTTAGTCTTGCTCTCCAAGTACAGTCATGTTCAAATTCCTCTGCCCGTTTTAGCTGGCCAAGAAGATCCTGTATGCCTCTAATCCGTAGTGATATGCTGTATACTTCTAAATTTCTCCTTCTGTTTGTAGAAGGAAAGATTGTATAAAACATGAGAATAAGAGCTTTCTTTCCATGTAATATGAAATTGAGAAAGTATTGGAAGAAAGAACTTTTTATTCCTCTGAGATTGCTGTGCACCTGCCCTTTGCTGTGAGAGGTTCCTTACAAGAATGCTAATTTAGGAAGATACATTTTAAAAGAACTGTTTGTTGCAAACAGCAACACTGTTTTTGGAGTTGAAACTCCTCAGCCACAGCTAAAATAGTGTAATCAGGATTTCCATTAATGTGTTTATCCTGAACAGCAGTGTGGTAATTGTACTGTGGAGAAGGGATGGTGTCTCTATAAAACATGCATCTATCATGGAACAAAGATCTCTACCTTGCCAAGTCTAGCACAGTGAAGGAAAAAGCAACAGCTAAGGGTTTTCTTACTTAGGAGTTAGTGAAGTTAGAGACGGGGGGAAGAGAGAAGGTGAGAAGCTACTCATGCTTTACAACGAGGAGCAAAGATGAAAGTTCAGATAGCCAAAATGATGATCCATGTAAAACTAACTTCACTTACACTGAACTCTTTCTTAGCTGATGAATAAGGACAGGAAAAAAGTCTGTAGCTAAAAATAGCAAACTAAACTAAAGCTAGTAACTAAAAAGCAAAAATAACATTTTATAGTTCTTTTTTCATCCCATGGTCCTGCAGTGGGACTACAGTGCTGGCAAGTGTTGTACCTGGCATGCAACTCTGCACCATAGGTACTGCCAGCAACCACTTCATGAGAGAATGTTGCACTGCTGAAAAGTGAACATTTCATGAAGTTATTTCAAACCTAGAATTAATAATACCTGAATGCAGAAGTAGCAGCCACAATACGTTGTATTGTAATTCCATTTTTGGGTGCCTCTATTAAAATTGGACACCCTTTTCTTCTCCAGTAATTATGATTGGTGATGTGAGTGATGTGAGAATTAATCTTCATAAAAGGCCTTGGAGATGAAAAGCACTGTGTATAAGAGTAATGCATGCTCTCTGAGTTAAAAAACAAATTTGTGTCAAATACATTTTCCTCCTCCTCAGCAAAGAACAACAGCAGAAAGAATATTAGCAATGTTTGTTTTCATCATTTAGATACTTTCATTGAGCTGCCTTCTGTTGGCCAGAACTGATTAAATCTCTGATGCCAGAAGTAGAAGCAGGACTTTTTACCTTCTTTTATTTTTTATATTAGTTCTGCTAGTTTACGATGATGTTTTAGCACAGAGAGACTATCTAGTGGAATCTTTCTTAGTTTAGCACCGAGGTTTCTTCTAAAATTACTTTCTGGGCTTCACCAATTAGTAAAACGAGAAATAGAACAAGCCTGAGAGGTGCCTTTTAAAGATTTGCTGGTGAGAATTAGTGTCCTAATAATTTCTTCTGCAAATAAATCCTGGAAATTATCAAGCGTTGGTTGCGTGTTTTAATTTTAATTCCTGTGTGCCAATGTCGCTGGCTGGCTGACTCACCAGATGGAGCTGTAGGCTTGTTATTCTTCCCTGGAGAGTCATCACTGAATCCCTGAGCAATGCTCTTGTGTGAATCCAGGGTACTCTTATCACTGAAAAAGGCAGGCCACCAGAATTTATCAGTCTCTGTAGGAGAATGCTAAGAATCAGTTTGTTTGGCTGCTTGCAGGAGATCCCAGCATTCAGGCTGTTACATTCACACCCTAGTCTGTGACATTGCAAAATTCTTCTGAGACAGCTGAAAGTTGATTGGGAAAGGCTGCATCGTGGAAAAATAAACAACCTGTTTGAGAAGCAAAGTTCTTGATCATGTCAAAAACTGAATTCCTGGGCAGTGTGTGAAGTATGAGCCATTGCCCACAGATAAGCTCAGATTGCAGAGCTTCGGGCTCGGATGCTGAACAGAATCTCCTTTGGCCCAGGTGTGGGCAGAGCAAGCACCTGAAGTTGGAGGTGACTGAACCAATTTCAGAAACTGCTTTAGATGTGTCTGCCTTCATTGTAGTGTTGCAGTGCCAGTGTTTCAGGACAGATGCTTGAGTTCAGAAAGCAGCAGCAAAGGATTCAGGCTAAGTACGTGATGCCAATTAACTCCTTGTACCTGCTCCCCTGATGTGTCTGATTCCCTCTTGGAATAGTGCACTGGTTTTGGGGCAGAGTTAATTTTATTCCCAGTGTCTGCTCGGGGGCTGTGTTTAGGATTTGTGCTGAACAGAGTGATGATGTTTTTGTTAGTGCTGAGCAGGGCTGACACAGAGCTGAGGCCTCTTCTGCTTCTGCCGTGCTGGGGAGGGGGCTGGGGGTGTGGGAAACTGGGGGGAGACACTGAGACAGCTGAGCCCAACGGGCCAAATGGATATTCCAGACCATTTGGCACCGTGCTCAGCATATAAAGTGTGGAGGGATGGTGTTAGTCCTCCCAAGTAACAGCTACACACTGGGGTGCTGCTCTCCTGGAGGTGACTGAACACACCTGCTGCCCATAGCAGGAATTAATTCCTTACTTTGCTTTGCTTGCATGCGTGGCTTTTGCTTTTCCTATCACAATGTCTTTATCTCAACCCACTTTTAGAGGTTTTTTTTTAGGTAAGAGCTTTTACCCTTGGGATTCTGTCCCCAGTCCCACTCGGTGGGGAGAGAGCGAGCGGCTGCGTGGGTTTGGCTCCTGGCTGTGGGCAAACCACAACACGTGACTGAGGATGGTATTTTTCAGCTCAGAAAACAGCAGCTCAGTTCTGAACATAAGGGGTCCAGTATCAGTCCCACCCTGGTAGCTGAGGGTTCATTCTGAGAACACACTATCCTTGATAACTCTTTTTTTTTTCCTGTGCTTCATTAACAGTACAAAAATCTTTTTTTTTGTGGGGTGCTGCAGCACAGACCATGTCTGCTTTGCTGCAGAAAGGACTGTGAGCAGGCAAGCAGCTACAATATGTGAAAGAATGTTTTTGTAGTTAAGGAATCTGAGAGATTTGGGCTCTTTTCTGGCATCTATTAGGCTGCCCTCCTAGCTTATGGACAAGAAGTTTTAAGCCACAGGCTAAATATAGCTTCTGATTTTTACATTCAGAAATGTTTTTGGTATTATTTCTCCTAGTGGGTTATACAGATAAATGTTAAGACAGTTAATACAGGGGATTCTTTAAGTGCTTGTGAGAAACTACATCAAGAAAATGTTTATGTTTGATGTGACAGGTGATTACTCTAAATGAGATTCTCTTTAGAAGGCCTGCACTGACAACGATAGCTTTTGGAAATATTCTTTAGGCAGATGTTACATGAAAAGAAATTAACAGAAACTGAGCTTTGGTGGATACATACAATTCTGAAGGCATTTAAACAGGGGAGTAAAGAGGTAGCAATGATTCAGTGATTACCAGTACTCAGCTTTCTCCTGCTCTCCTGTTCTGCTTTTCAGCTGTACTCTGTGATGCCACAAGCTGTGATGTCACTTTGGACAAGGTCTCTGCTGGTGGATATCCACACAGGGTGGTATTCCTATCTGACAAAAATAATACCAAAATCTTTGTTTAGTTCCTGGTCCTTCAGGACTTCAAGTCCTTCACAACTTGTTCAGTTCAGCTCTAAGCCAAAAATAGATGTCCTTGTAAGTAAAGAAAATTACACTTAGAAGAACATTTGCAGTACTTGAGAGTTTGGGTTTCCTGTATTTGTGAGACCATCATTAACTGCTTTGACAAAAGGAGGAAGTTAGTAATGAAAGATAATCAGTGCCACTGATGATGATGATGATGATGATGATGATTATAGAGAAAAAAGAATCAGCATATCAGAGGCAAATTACTTGACAACAGTCTGTATTAAAGAATGTATTAAGAATATAACCTGACTGGCTGAGGAGAAAAAAAATCTTGTAGAAAGAAAATAGTGTGTTGTATTCCTCCGTAAAAACAGATTCATTGCTTAGGATGCCTAAGATGTGGGCTGGGGAAGGGAGGAAGGGAACTGGCTGTAAGGGCACACTGTTGTATGAAACACAATGCATGATTTCCTTTAGACATTCTTTGGAGTATTTGGAAAGGAGAGCACTTCTGAGAAGGCTGATTTCTAATTTTGGGCTGAGCAAAAGACTAGCAAGGAAAGCACCTTACAATACATTCCAGATGCCACGGCTTCAGGAAAGGACCACTGCAGAGAGCAGGCGTGCTAAAGCTCAGCCTCAGTACCCCCGGTGCCTCTGCTGGGTGTGTCTGGCTGTGCCTGGAGAGGTGAGATGTCCCCAGGTCGTTGCTGTTGCTCATGATCAAGGGCACACCAAGGGAGAACACACCTACACCTTCAATTTGGTGACACCTCTTTTCTGTACCTGATCAGGGGAATTGTCAGAATGGAATGCAAGCCAATTCTGAGTGCTGCAGCAATAGGGGAAGGGCAGGCTGAATCATTTTTGAATCTCTTCTATGGGAAATATTTTCATGAGAAAGTATGTGACAAGCATGGCAGTAACACACACGTGTCCCTGTAGTGCTTTAAGCAAACATTTTGTTTTCAGTAGCTGTGGCAAGCTCAGTGTAATATCTAACCTTACTAAAGGTTGAGATGCTCTCTGATCAATGTATTCAGCCTAACACCATTTGCAAATCACTTGAAAGTGTATGTGGTCTTGAGACACAGAGATTATGATATTTTCACCACTGTCATCTTATTTTTGCAAGGAAGGATGCCATAGATGAGATTTTAAAACACATGAATACATCTTAGGTATAGATGCCTTAGACCTGGGCATCAGTTCTCTCTTTTTGTTGGTTATATCATGGCTGCAAATCAGTCTGGCCGTGTTCTTGTGTTTAAAACAAGCAAATGTCCTGTTTTCAACACTTCCACAGGATGTCAGCAGAAGTAGTAGTATGTGATGAATTTAAAGCAAATGCAAATATGTGTTAGGGTTTTTTTTCCAAGAGTTAAAAATGTGAGAAAGAGCACATCAAAAAGTATGATGTACAACATTCTGGCTGTTTAACCTAAAAAACACATCCCGAGTAACTATTTTTAAGGAAAAGTAAACACAAGAACTTCTCATATTGAAATGAAGCTCTTCCCTGTTTCTTCCAGTATATTTGTGAAACAAAATGTAGAGCACCTCGATTGGAAAGGGAAAAAAAAGCTACCCTAACCCTGATCATTTCCCTGCAGAGGCTGAAAAGCAGAACTACTGAGCTACAGTTTCCAGATTTACTTTCTACAGTGAGCAAAGGGAGGAGGAATAACAAGAGCAAAAGTAAAAAGTCTGAAAACCTTTGGAAAAGACAATAGCCACAGTTTCAAATATGGATGGAGGCAGAAGCAGGTTTTAATTATACCATTATTAGAAAAAAACTGCAGAAAGACTTGTCAGGTTGCAATTCATCGTAGTTTTGTCTATCACCATTTGTTGCCAGGCTCAAAAATTAAATGAATATGGGAAGTTTTTGCATAAAAGTTGTAAAATATTGTCACTAACCCACCCCCACACACCCATTTTATTTCACACTGACAAAAGCTGAGATGAATGAGTTGTTGTCTGGCCCTTCCCACTTTGTATAGTCATTGGCTGGCTTGGTTCTAAAAAGGATTTTAAAAAGGGGAATAATGTGCCTTTGCCTGGGATCTGAGACTGCCAGGGTACTGAAAAGCTGATCTGTGAGCTGCCACCATGCAGATCTCCTGGGCTGTGTGCGCTGTCTGCGTCGTGACACAAATTACATTTCAGTCTGCTCAAGGGTGGCAGATGTTTAAAAATGATGCTACAGAAATCATTCCTGAGATCACTGAAAATACAGAAACGCCGATGGAGCAGACTTTCAGCAACAACAACACAATGAATCAGGCAAAACATGGAGGGAGACACATACAGCAAACTCCAGACCTGAACGGTAAGAAAAATATCATTATTACTGTTTTGGATCATAGGAGAAAATTTGTAAAAGAATACTTGGTATCATATGTGTTTGTTTATTAATACTTTTAGGTGTGGCCCAACTGCTTTAAGTGGTAGGGATTTACATCTACTGTTGAAGAAGTATGAATATAAACATTAGAAAGAATACATTGGAGTTTACTGATGAAAACATTGTCTCTCTGTTGAACATTGCTGCTCTGCCCAGCTGCTCTCTGCAGACAACTCCAACACATAAAACCTGTAGTAGATGTTACTTAACACTTCTCTGTGTTTTGTGAGGAAATATCACAAGTCATCTTTCCCTCCTTAATATTAGGATGGGGCAATGGGTTGACAGTGGAGACAATAATATAAATTCTTAGTATTTAGGAACATCCACAGCAGTTGTGACTAAGATCACACATCAAAAGTGGCACATTGAGGTGGTGTTCAGTTAAATGAGAGAAGTGTGCTGCTCGCTGTCCTTTGCTAACAGACAGATCTTCAGTCAGGTTCCAGCAGCCAAAAATGCTTCATGAATACACTGTCACTGCACCTGACCAAATGTCTAACTTTAGCACTGGTGCAGAACACAAGCCTTTTGAAGGAGAGACAGAAGATAGAAAGCTAACACCAGAGAAAGGTAGCTCTAAAAAAGTTTTCCACTGGAAAATAGGGCAAGCTTGGTCCTCCAGACACAAAGCATAAAGCACACAGAGCAACAGAGCAACAGATCAAACTTAAGAGTTTCCACTGTTGTGCACTGCAGATCTCATTGCCTCCTTTTTCTGGGGACAACTGGAATGCAATTGTGAATTTCTGCTGCAGCTGTCAGTTAAGGCATTTAAAACCATAGGGTTAACAATATTTTAAAAGGGAAAAAAAAAAAGAAGAAGAAGTAATGCTTTTGAGAGTGTGACCTTAAAAGGTTCTTAAATTCCTAAGAGGGGGGGCACTCTGTTTCTCCCAGGCAGCCCCACCAACCACCAAGTCAGAGCAGGTTGGTTTTCTTGCCACATCTGAATATCTTCATTTTTTAGCCTCTTACTACTCTGACATCCACTGATGGGAACCTGCCCCACTGATATGTACGTATTTTTTGAAGTGGAAAGGACATTAACTGAAGAAATCGAAGAGTGAAGGAGACTGGGCAGTTGTTAAAGACACACAATGGTCTTGAGTACTTATTTTTTCATCTTTATGGTAAGGAATTAAAATTATGATCCAAGGTTGCCAGACCTTTCTGGAACACAGGACCATGAACCATGGAACCAGACCATGAACTGTGCACTGTGTCCAACCTGCACACTTACAGGCCAGGCCATAAATGCACATGATATAACCTATGGAGCTGAGGCTGATGCCTGGGTATTTACCTGTCTGTGCATTATGGTGGTACAATACACCTTATTCAATGCTTGGGGTTTTTTTTATTACAGACAGACATCATTTTCTTAGATGCTTAGGGAACTTGGGAGTGTTAGACTGAGTGCACATGGAGTTCAGTTGCCAGTATTTTTGTCACAGCTGACCAGGATTGTTTAATTTCATTAATGCAATCCTTCAAACTTTTTAAAAATGAAACCTTGCTGGCTGTACTGAGACAAATATAAACCTGAGCACTAAAAGTCCTGTTTCTGTACTTCACATTTCCTGAAGTTTTCCTACCAAAACCTGAAATGTCTGTACAAATACTGTTCTGTCACTAATGATTCAGGGTCAGAATTCTCTTTTGCTGAACTAAACCTTGCACACAGTGAGGAGAATGGGCCTAACAGACACAGCCTTGTCTGTGAGTTGACCTTTGAAGGCTTCCACCACAAGTAGTGTTCCTGAGTTAAAACTGTCCTTTTGACTAAGAGAAGAACATTAATATGTGTTTATCTAGCTGAAGTTATTTGATAAACACTTAAAAACCAAATATTGTGTCTTCCCAACAAGTCAATTAACCAAGCTTGTCTTTTGGGAAAAGAGACACTTTTGGGAAAAGTTATGTTCCTATACTTGGAAACTTTCTTAATACCTAATGTTTCATTTGCCTATAGTTATCCATTGAGAAAAAGGAGAAGAAAAAAATCTGTAAGGTTCCTAATAGCCAGAAGATGCCTCTAGCTGTCTGGAGGAAACTATGTGGGACATGTGGAACTCTCTCAGAGAGTAGTAAACTTGGAAAAGCTGGTGCCTGGATAGTGGGGATTCCTTAGTGCTGTTGCTACCTGCAATTTCTCTAACCTGGAACACAATATGCAAGCTAAAAATCACTTAAGGAACACTCTTTTTGTTGCAAAAGAATTTAAATCTGGATTCAACATCTGAAGTCAATAGAGTTAAACAAGAGCAGTGGGGGAAGGTGTTGCTCACAGGTAAATGAAGCCAGGAGAATTCTGTCAGAAATCCCCAGCTGCTGCTGGGGCTGGACTCCAGCAGCTCCATTCCCCCCTGCACAGCACTGACATGGAAGGTACCTGGTGGATTTTATTCACCAGTTTGTACATTGTTATTCAAGGGTCTCACAGCTAGAGCAGCCAAATAGTCAGGAACTGCAGGAGTGAGTCTTTTGAGATATTTCTCCTGAAAATCTGCTGTTCAGGACATTCAGCTTGTATCTAGCTCAGAGAGGGATCTGCTACTGAAACTGTCATGGTTTGACACTGGCCAAACACCAAGCACCCACAAAAGCCACTTGCTCACCCTCCCCTGCCAGCTGGGCAGAGGAGAGAAAAATTAACTAAGGGTTCATGAGTTGGGATAAGGACTGGGAAAAAACACTCCAAGGGCAAAACAGGCTCAGCTTAGAGGTACAAAGCGAATCCATTACTAACAAAACCAGAGGAGGATAATGAAAAGTAAAACAAGCCCTTAAAAACACCTTTATTCCCCCAGCCCCTCCCTCCTTCCCACCGACAGCGCAGGGAGCCAGGGCACGGGGGTTTTGGTGGGAGCTTTCTCAGAGCTGGCAGAGCAAGCAGCCGGGAATTAACGCGTTCCTCGTTCGCAGATGCCTCCGAGTTCAGCTGCCGGGAGATGCGCACCACGCGCTACGTGACGGACGGGCCGTGCCGCAGCCTGAAGCCCGTCAAGGAGCTGGTCTGCTCCGGCCAGTGCGTGCCCTCGCACCTCCTGCCCAACTCCATCGGCAGAGGCAAGTGGTGGCGGCAGAACTCCCTGGATTACCGCTGCATCCCCGCCCACAGCCGCACGCAGCGCATCCAGATGGCCTGTCCCGAGGAGGAGACTCGGACTTACAAATTCCGAGCTGTCACGTCCTGCAAGTGCAAGCGCTACACTCGCTACCACAACCAGTCTGAGCTCAAGGACTTTGGGAAGGAGGCTGCCAGGCCTCAGAAGAACAAGAAGCCCCATCTCTCCAGAGCCCGGAGCAGCAAATCTAACCAGCATGAGTTAGAAAATGCTTATTAGGAGGTGGCTCTGGGTGACACAGACTAGCAGCTCTGGATGTTTTGTAAACCATCAAAAGGCACTCAGAGGCCACAGCATGATGTTCTGACTGCAGTAGGTTCCAATTCCTTCTGCTAAGCTGGGTCAAAGGCTCACGTAGGCAAAAATCTATCAGATTATAGCACTTATGGTCTGATAAGAGAATGAGATAAAGGGAGCTGGAGGTAGCTGGAGGTACCCTTGGAGGGTCACGCGAGTTTGTGTGTCTCGTACGAGTAGGAAGGCAGAGGAAAGTGAAGCTGTTACGGTGACAATCGCGCTTTGCTAGAAATCATTCCACTCACTTCATGTGAAAAGAATATTGAGATCCCTTTCCCAGACAGTGATGCAGGACAAGCTTGCAATTAGGGAAGCACCAGGGGAGTTAGCACTCTCTGAAGGAGCTGTAGAAATTTTGGGGTAACAGTGATTTCGAGTTATGGTGAATGAAGTCAAATTGTTGGGAAATTAACACACTATCAGATGTCCTCATGCACTGGGTGTTTCCTGTCAAACACAGAAATCAAAATACAACACTAGTGTTCTCAGAACAGAAATAAAAGTGTGACAGATCTATTTCATACTTTTAATTAAAAGATTATGGGGTCAACATATCCAACACTGAGATCTGGCAACTAAAACCATATTGATTTAGGAACAATGATTTGTTTTAGGGACAATTCAACAAATTCTAGTAAGTGGAGCAGATTTATGAAAGGGATGCTCCTCTCAAACCAGATGACCTCACTGATGTTTGTCCTGTAAACAGCTGACCATATACATAGTTTAACATAGAAGATACTGATTATTCCTTATTTCCTAGAACACGTTTGACTTTCATATCAGCTTAGATCCATCCATTTACATTTTCTGTTCTGTAGAGTTTGGATTACCTGGCCACACACTCTGTAGCACTAAAACTGTGCAAACCAAGCTCTGTGAGTAAGGTGGTGGTTCTGCATTAAAAGTGAGCCTCTGCTAAGTCATGAATTCCCCTAGAAAAGTCTTTAGTAGATGCAGCTTTGGTAAGTCTTTAGTTTGGCAGCAACTTTCCTTTACTTAGCTTCTCAGCACTCAGACTAATGTTTGTGTTTCTACATTAAAGAATATTGTTAGAAAGTGAATTGTCACATCGTGTATACGTCCTGTAGAATTTATGCTGAAATAATATAAACTGTGGAAATTTGCAATGTTGATAGGTTTTTCAGTTATTTTATGTGGGACCAGAACCTAGAGAGAAAAGGTATCATTTCAGAGAGTGAATTATGTATTTATTTTTTTTCCAGAAATTATTTATGCAATGTTTTAACTTGTAGAGAATGAGAAGTAATACTGCTTTAAAAATATTAGTCTGTTATTTTTAATTTTAAATACATTGTTAATAAAGTAGAAACAATGACTAATTATAGAAAGACTCATTGATTTTCAGCTACACTATAAAGCTGATTTCCTGCAAAGCCAGTGATTTACAGAACAGTCAGGGTGTCAGCTCCAGTTTCTGTGATGGAAAGTGTCGAGGTCCTTAATTCTAACAACCTACACACACCTAAAGAAACTCCATCCTGGAACTCCTGGCTCTAGTACATGATGTTTCTCATGGACAAGGTCTTCCTGGGCAGATGAGTAGCTCAGAACTATTTCTGTATTCTCATTTCTGCTTGCCCTGGGGGAGTGACATTTCCTGATTCATATGTTCACAACCAGATAAAGCCACCAAAGAAAACAATAATTCTGTGAACAGTCAATCAAGATTTCTTGGTTGAAATCTGATTGCTTCAGATTTCTTTCATTGAAAAAGAAAAATAAATGTGGAATCCCCTTCCAAGCGCCGCCAAGCAACAGTTAAAAATTTTTACAATTTGGTATTGTAGACCAAACATTGAGCATTGTATGCTCATTTTCATTTAGTCTTTAAGAAACATTTTCCAATAAAGTCAGAGAAAACTGAGCTTGGACTGGACACAGCATGCAGCTCTTTCAATGCAGATGTAAAGGTGAACAGCTTTTTCAAGACAACCAGTATATAAGGTGTCCTTTCATTACTGTGGTTTGATACATCGTATAAAAACCCAAAATAAACCCTTGTCATAGCTGCAACAACATTTTCCTGACTTACCTTTGACTTCATGCATTTGACACTTGGGGCTTCATTTTCAGAATTCAGTGTGAGCACCTGCAAGTGCTGCTGAAGTGAGAAAAGCTGTTCAGTTTCCTGGGAAGGTGTTCCACAGTCTCACAAGCATCTGAAGTCACTGGAATATTGTTTTTGAAGTGTTGATGGTGATTAGCCAGTG
This sequence comes from Dicrurus megarhynchus, assembly GCA_013399195.1. Taxonomy (NCBI): domain Eukaryota; kingdom Metazoa; phylum Chordata; class Aves; order Passeriformes; family Dicruridae; genus Dicrurus; species Dicrurus megarhynchus. Next base: position 185,390 of record VXAD01009454.1, read on the forward strand.
AAAGAGACTTGCTCCACTTCATCTCAGACTTCATCCTAGGTTTCAGGCAATTCAGAAGCACCAGGCCTGCTTCAGATGAACCAGTAATGTCTTTCTCCCAAATATTTCACCTGGAAGAGATCCTCTTCCCCCAAAAAATGTGTTCTCCCATACAGTTCTTGTCTACCAAAAGTGCCAATGTTTCCTGCTGTTAAACTGCCACTCAGAATCTTGCATTTTTCTGACTTACAATGTAAGGATTCACTCTTTGCAAGTTAAAAAAGCTTTTACAAGGATCCCAGTGGATGAGGAGTCCTGGGGCACTTTTCCTGCTGTATTTCCTCTCAACACCCATCCTGTTTGCAGTGACCTCTCCCTGTTGTACCACAGGTTAAAGGTGGATGAGATGAGCAGGCTGCAGATATGATTGGTCTTCTGCAATCTTACTCCTGGAACATTCACCTCCAACCACCACTTTCACAATTTATGTTATCAGGAGAGGAATAGGAAATATTAATGTTAATTAATCATTAAAATATTATTAATATATTATTAATAAAATAAAAATTAATAATTAGAATCAAAATATAGGATGTTTCAGAGGTGGACTGCTACATTCTCCTCCACCCCCACACCCATGTGGGTTCTTTTTAGGCAGAGAATTTGGGCTTGTTTATTCATTCATTTATTTATTTTTGCAATCACCCTCATTTTCTTAACCTGTAATACAGGTGTGCATGATCTGAGAGGAGATAGCATCCCTGTCTGTGGGTTTGAGAAAGTGTCTGTAGGAAATTTGAGTTTCCCTTTTCCACAGAATTACATACTTTCAGTTCTTTTCACAGAACAGACAGTGACCTGCTAGGTGCTAGGTGCTCCTTCTACAAAAGCATTAGGTGGTTTTTCTTCAGAACTATAAACTCTTCAAACAGGAGTGGATGTCTTCACTGTAATTTTTGCAATAAAATAGCACAATTGTGCATTGTTTAGGTGCTGCTGGAGTGTAAGTAGTAACAGGTCACTGCTTTCACCTTCCCTTGGCTGGAGCCAGCTGCTGAACAACTGCCACAATGGGCAGTCCTCAGAAAAGCGATCAAGTCACTTTTTTTCAGACAGAATTCATGATTTCTCCCAGTCTGCTTTTCCCCCCATTTTTATTTCCAACAATTTGTGTAGACCGTGGCTCATTCCCTGCAATATACTCACTGGCTTAAAATAGTCAGTGTGCTTACTTCATTTCTTTTTCTGGCAAAAATACAATTCTGCTATTATTGAAAAGTAAATCTACCAGCAGAAGAATGAGCCTGCTGGTATCCACAAGGCCTCAAAGATTTTGCAGGAGGTTCATCTTTTTAATTAGAAATTGCACAATAAAGAGCATAACTTTCTCCAGTGAGGTCCTAGGCCCAGAAAACACATTACATGTGTGTTCTGCAAGTGTGGTTGAGAAAGTCAGCATTGTGAAATACGGAAGGAATAAACATGTATTTTTTTAGCCATATGACATCAACTTATAATTAGCTTGTTTCACTCAAATTAGTGCAGCATATGGGCACACAGAGCAACTTTTCTATAATAAACAGCCTCGAAAGCCTTAAATTATCATATAATATATTTATATGTAGCTGGAGTTTGGATTGAACAGACTGTGCAGCTGTAACCTGAAATTTGATAAACTGGAGCTCCCCTTGGCAGGCCAGTAATGGAAGTCCACTTTTAAAATAACTCAGCATTTAAAATACAGCCAGCACAAGCTGCAGAACTTGCAACACATGCAGCCAAAGTCATTTAGTTACACAAAACAGTGCAGCTGCTCCCCTTGCAGTCCTAGAGCCATCAAAGGACAATTCAGCTCAAAGTTTTTCCAAGGGATTGACATTTCTCCTCTCTTCCCAGAACTGTGGAAACAGTTTTAGCACTGAATGTTGGAGAGTTGTAGTGTCCAGCAGCAGAGTTTCATGGACAGGGCTCATGATGCCTCGTTGCCATTTCATTGAATTAGGAACATGGGGCTTTGCTGTATTTTTTTATATTATTCACCAAAATGAGTTTTCCACTCACTAGAGTGTAATAAACATAGTGTGTCTGAAGACCAAAGGGAGGAAGCAATGCCTTCACCATTTCTGATGCTGTATCCTGAACTGGTTATTTCTTTCAGTCCTAAAAGCTTTCACTGTTCTTTGATGAGAACAAGTTCTTACCATAAAAAGAGGATAATAAAACTAATCAGTAAAACCTGAATCGAGGCAAAACTCATCAGCACACGCCCTGCTAATTCTGAAGTGAAAGTATAACAAACACAAAGAGAATCTTCAAAACATTTCCCAAGCCACAGTGTACAGATAAATGGGACACTGCCAGGGATGGGGCAGCCACAGCTTCTCTGGGCAGCCTGTGCCAGTGCCTCACAGTGAAGAACTTCTTCCTAAAGTCTGCCCCTCTTCCAGTTTAAACCATTGCCCCTCAATCTATCACTGCACTCCCTGATACAGAGGCCCTGCCCGTGTTTTCTGTAGACCCCATTTAGGTGCTCTAAGGTCTTCTGGAGCCATAAAGGTGCATTTTAGCCATCCCAGGTGAGGCAGTGGGTGATGTGAATCAGGGTTTTTTGCCCCATATTGGCCACTTGGATTACAGCTGATACCAGTGGGCCTGTCAGGACACCTGGGAACTCACACTTCAGATTGAAATTGGGAATTTTCTTATGAACTTGTGCTGCACCCATGATGTGAACACACTGGTCTGTTCTTGGTGTCCATAAGGGTAATACCAGCATTTTCATCTCAAAGGGGAGTAGCCCCAAGTCCTTGACTGAGTTACAAATCCAAGGTCATGCACCTCCCTGCTGAAGGCTCCCACATCAGGCTGTTTGCAATATTAACCCTAGGGCTCAAGCTTTCTAGTTCATGGCTTTCCAGGCAATTTAAATATACTCTCAAACCAAGGAATAGAAGGGTATTTATTTCATGGTTATCAAGCCCCTAAGTTAAACAGACTTCATTATCACTCCACCAACAATTTAGTGTTTGTAGCATGAGGTTATTTCAATTAAGAAAACAGCTCAGCTCTGGCTAAATAAATAAGTGATGTCATTCTTCATTCAGACCTCCAGATTCTTTGGTGTAAAAATTTCCCTTAGGAGAGGTTTTGGGACACCGTGGCTCCTCTGAGACTATTTACATCTCTCAATTTCTCTAATCCCTTCTTCCTTCCTTCCTCCTGTCTATTTCCTTCCCTTTCACTATAAACTGGCCAGTATTTAACTCTAATGCTTCCAGTCTGCCCAACATGCTTTTAGAATTGGGTGGTTGTTGGTTTGTTGTTTTGTTGGGGTTTTTTTATAACCAGAAATAAGGCTTAATTTAAGGTAATTACTCTCCCATTTGGAGAGTTTTGCTATTTGCAGGGCCTTATTTTTTTCCCTAGTCAAATTAGCAGGAGAAGTTAGTTTTAAAAGTGATAGTTTTCTCCTAAAATTGTTCTGCAGATTAAGGGTGGCACTCAAAACCAGAAACTTCTCACTCATATTGCATTTCTGCATGTCTAGAAACAAAAGTGGTGCTATCAGAAAATTATTGAGGGGAGGAAGAGGACAAACAATGACATAGACTTCCAATGAAAATACAATGTGTATTTAAGCCTGATAACCAATTATTATGGGCTTCCAAATAAATTAATCTTCAAATCAGAGGTGTCCAGAGTCCTCCTAGGAGTCAAAAATAAGCCCATTTGAAAATATACACTTCTCTAGAGCTAGGATTTTTTCAGTAACATCTCTAATATGGTGTGGAGAGCTCACAATCAGTCATAAGGATCAAACTTGCAGTGGAACAACAGGACTTTGTGGAATGAAAAGTGTTAATAAATGCAAATGTTCAATGGAGCACAGCCCGTTGACAGGAATAAGTGAATAGGATATCCTTAGTGGGAAAACTGGCATGATTTCAGAGTTCAAGCATTCAGAATTCAAGATCAAGCAGATCCCTTTCTCCTATTTGGAGTGCTGTCTGTCTAACCTGTAAGGATTTGAGCTAGTTTTTCATTATTTTGGGGGTTTTGAACCTCAAAGGGCCATTGGATGTGTGTGCAGCTGGTTTGCAGCACAGTCTGAACTGACAGTTTGCATATGAGCAGCAAACTCAGTCCATGTGCAATTTACTTTTCAGCTACACAGCCCTCAAATCTGTAATTCTGGCTTGGTCAGCAGCACCATCACTCTGTGTTTCCTGAAAAACACAACTATTATTTTGAAGTGTGTGTTACATATAGACATGCCAAAGGACCTTGAATTTACTTGTATTTCTCTGCAAACAGTGGAAATACAAATTCTAATATATATTTAGAATGCTCTGCTGTTTAGAATGCAGACAGAATGGCACATGCCAAAGGGAATTCATGCAAATGTTTTTTATGGGTGGTCTTTGGGGCAGGTAGGTTAAAATTTATTTGGAGCTGGCTGTTCAGGGAGACCTCACACACAAGTCTGGTGAAAGGCTGGCCCAGAATACTTAAAAAAAAAAAAAAAAAAGAAAAAACCCAAAACAACAAAAGTAAGAAGAAAGTCATGCCCAAGAGATAACTGGGTTTCAGTGGAGCTGTACTGATTTTTGACATCTGGTTCCTAAGACAGTATTTAAAGGACAATCACCCAGATTGCATTTGGGCAGTTTAAAAAATGATCTTCTACATATGAAAGGCCAAAAATCTGTATTAATCAGCCAGAACAAACACATGTAGCAGTAATAACAGAAGGATTTTTGATATCTGCAGCCCATGGCAATTTAAAATTAGTTAATTTTCAAAAAATTCACTTTGAGTTACTGGCCAGTGTATAGACAGACTTAGGTCCAAGTAGCACATACATGAAGGATATAGATGTGAAAGAAATAAATGAAAGTAGGATAGGATAAATATATTGCAATTGTGTGGCAATGTATTTGTTAAGGAAGAAAAGCAGCTGGAATATTGGCAAGGCAGATCAGAAAAGCTGAAATGGGGTCTGAGTTACTAAATCCATTTTGTTTGACTGACCAAAGCCTCGAGTCCTGTGCATTGTGGGTGTTTTGTGTCCTAAATTACAATATCTGGCAAGAAAAAAAAAATTAGGTTTTGTCTTTGATCCTCAGTTAAAGCAGACTGAGAAAATCCCTTAATAATTGGTTAATAGTTCATGGGGCTAAAATTGTTGTTGTAGCACAATCTGTGGGAACAACACAGGAGAAACATTTCCTGCAGAAAGAATGCTGAAGTTTAATTACTACACATCACATGAGAGAGAATTTCAATTTTTAGGGCCCTGTGTTCAGGCAGTTACTAGGTAGCCAGCTTGTAGTGGAATATTGATGCTTTAGTCTAATCTCTGCTGTGCCAGAGAACAGTGGAGGGGCCTCATTCTCATGATGGGGTAGGAGGAATGCTACACATTTCTTAGGTCTTATCATCATGTACATTGCTATGCCAGGCAGTTTAATTAATAACTGTCGACATCTTGTCATTTATCATTACCCAAACAGGAGGTGAGGACCCTTCCATGTGCATGTTGTACAAATAAATTAAAGTTGTCTCCCCCAGTCTCACGGGTTTGCTGCTGTCACTCACTCATGTTGTCCTTCCTGCAGTTCAAAGAATTGCATCTTATCTTGCTCCCAGGACTGGGCAGCTATTTGTGTGCTGTGAAACAAAAGCACATGCAAGCCTGGTGGATAATCAACCAGCAATATTGCCAGAGAGAATTAAATTATTGAGCTCACCGTAAGACATTTAGCACTAGATTTTAAATGGACAGCAAGGAAGATTGTTTCACAAGCAAAGAAATGCACAGAAATGCATCCTTGAGATAGTGTGGAAACACCACAGGCAGATAATGATGACAAAATAAGCTTTTTCACTGACTTCAAATGTCATTAGAGCAATATCACAAAGCTAAATACTAACTACTTCAGTAGAAGTAAATTACTCCTCTTTGTTTGAAATCACAGGCACCATTCTGCACATGAACACTCAGAATGGCTCTGGGTACTCGGTGAGATTTTGTTTCCAATGGCCAAGCATAAAAATCTTTCTCCCTGTGAATGCTTTGATTCTTAGCAGCAACTCACAGGAAAAACGAATTCCAACTGAAATGACAGGGGTAGTGTGATGGACACACTTCCAAAAACTATACATTTTTGGTAAATAAAAATAAAAGGCTTATTAGACACAGGGACACAGCATGCCAGGGACTGTACCCAGGGAAACAGGAGCTCCACAGATATTGTTACTTAAGTTTAAAAAAACCCCAAACTGAGCTCCATTTACTCTGTACAATACATTGAATTGTGAGAAATTTTCATGTCAATTTGTGATTGCAGACAGAGCTTCCTGTGTCTGTTGAAGACGAATGATGGAGCATCTCAGCTTTCACTTTGCAGGCACGTCTGGCTGGCTGATGGAGCTGCCCCATTCATGGCTGTTGAAGGGCAGCAGTAAGGGATGGACTCCTGCAGGGACTGCCAGAACCTCCCAGACAGGAGAGGGTGCTGGCTGCCTTTAAACAATCATATTAATCTGCAACTCACTAAATATTTGTTAAAGACACTGGGATGGTTCAGGCCACACTTGCACTCGGAAAACAGTTAAGAAAACTGTGGGATGTGGCAGTGTGACCCTATCAAGCGTCCCAGCTCGGCCCCTTAAACTGACCCTACATGCAGGAGAGCTGCTGCAGCACTGGGTAGGATGTGCTGCTTTCAAACTATCCACTAAAATTTAATGAAGAGAAGACATGCTCAAGCAGACACCAGCACACAGACAAGTGCAAACGAGAAAATTGTGCACCAGAGCTTGTGAGATCCTCTTGTCTGAAATGTCACAGGGACAAAAAGCAACAGGCATGAGATGGACCACAGGAAAGAGCCGTTCACATGCCAGCCGGAGCAAAAGCCCATGGCAGACCCAAAGAGCTGAGATGTGAGTGCATTTTAATAATGTGAGATGTGGTAATTCTGGCCCCTTCTGGCTGCAGTAAATTGCCCTGTTTGGCTGGAGCCAAGCTGAAATAGCACGTTGGGCATGCATCAGGAAATTACCTCAGAATATACGAAGCCTCAGCCTCTAGGTGATAAGTAAGGGCCCAACAAATTAATCTCATCATCTGCATTCATCTTTGGATGCTGCTCTGTGCCAGGCCACAGTGTGTGGGCTGGAGCCTATTTTTTTTCATTTGTCTAACTTAAATGGGTAGTTTGAGTTACTATGATACAAGTGTTCTATTCTGTGCTGTCTGCATCGTAGATTGTTCTTACTGAAATAGGAAGAATTATCATGTCATATTTTACAGACCTGTGGACAAATGATTATGAGCTTTCTTTTGTCAACATATTTTGAATTATACATTATATAAGTCTGGTGAAGGGAATTTATGGACATCTTCGGTCTATTTTCCTTTAATGGCAAGCATCTTTATTAATAATTGTAACTTAATTATTTATTATGCCATTCAGAATGCACTCACTTCTAAGTCTATCTCTGAATTGCATTCCTCACTGTATTATCAAGTCCTTTCAAGTTCAAAAATCACATCTAAGTGAAATGGAAAAAAGACTTGCCTTACACTCATGGTTGGAATTTTGGTATGCTATTAAAAAAAAAGAAAAAAAATAACACATTACTTCACATTATAGAGAACAACCCACCCTCCATTTCAAAGAAACACATTTCTTTTTACAAAATATGTCAGAAAATTTTGCCATCCTCTGAATGTTCCAGCAGTAGAAAGAGCAGAATCATTAAAACTCTCCCTTTTTTCCCTGACACACACAGTGACTCTATTGCAGACATAAGGAAGACAGGCAAACCTTTCTTTTGCCTGTATTCTATCTTTCTTGTGTTCATTTTAGAGACAGCAAATGGAGGATTTGAGTGTTTTCTCCAAACTAATTATTTATTCTGAAAACTAAATGCTTTTAGGCACAGGAAGAGCAATTCGTGTGCAGAGTTTTTAGAGTCTTCAATAAACTTATGAATATGTGCTCAAGACACAAAGACCCCACAGATTACTGTGAGAAATAATCCTTTTACTGCAATATCAGTCCTTAATGATTAGTTTCTAATCCTTGGCAAATGATAAGAAGCATGACAATAAGCAGAGGAGAATATATGTAATATCATTCCCTTTGCCAGCTCCTTTTCTTTGTTCTGCAAACAGGAGCTAACGAGCTATTTAATAAGTCAATTAAGAGTGGTGCTTACACACGATAGATGTACCAAAAGTTAATTTTCTGTTTGTCTCTACTTTCTAGAAAAGGGAAATTATTCCTCTTGCATGAAATCGAAGGCATGCAGAGATGGGAGTACAAGCTGTTTTTACTGGTACCAACACGTGAATGTTTCTATTGCAAGACTCTATTGCTTTAGTTGTCTCTACCCTTTATATTTGGCAATAGATTCTTACTCTACAAAACCATTGAATCAAATGGCTCTCAAACAGGAACACCCTGCTGGTATAATCCCATGGAAGAAGGCTTCCAGGTAGCAGATGAAACAGAAGAAAAAAGAGTTTTCCTTGTGCTAGTGAGTTGTAGGAGACACAGTTTGTGGAAGGATTCTTTCTGAAACATTCCTCAATATCTAGCTCTGGTAGTGCCAGCCATAGTGTCTAGTATAGCTCTGCTGGACAAATACAGAATTACCTGGCTTCCAAACTGAGCTGGAGTTCTCAGATGTGCTAACTGTCTGAGAAGAAACAGTACCAGAGAGAAAATTCCACCAAGTGCAGCATTAACTCTGTTGGAAACCTAGAAGACTGGAAAACACACCATTATCTATCATCATTTATGAAAAACCCCAGCCTCCCAGTCATCTGAAGGCCTAGGACTGACTCCTTTGGTGAGAAGATGGTCCTTGGGGAGGGGTAATTCTTACTCCTGCAAACACAGATCTGAAGTTGGTCAAGGTATGAGAAGTCATATATCTAAGATTTTTTCCTTTGCTTCCGTGGTTATAATCATCTTAACACTTTAAACTAGGAACAATTGTTTGCATTCTAAAGAAAATTCAGAATGTTTATGCATACTTGGATGGCTAAAGAAGTTGAAGAAGAAAATGTTCACTATTTCTGCACAGTGGGTAAGGCAAAGCTACTGCCTTAAAAGTTAAAAAAAAAAAAATTAAAGTGACCCTTAAAATCTATACACATTGATATTCAGTCCTTGATCCCCTCCTGATGATACATAAACCCAACTGATTTATTTATGGCCTTCCAATGTTAATGTGATGTTGAAGGGGGATAGTTATTCCATCTAGGGAAGTCCAAAGCTGTGTGGCACAGAATTCCACACTTTGGCTACAAGGCCAGAGACAATTGCATTTTTGCAAGGAAAGGGGAGAGAAAAGGTCAGAAGCTGATTTATTCATTAGCCTGTACAAGAGCATAACACTTTGAAATGGTCACTGAAATAGCGACTGCAGCTACAGGGACAAATACTAGAAGAAGAAGTTTGTTTTTTAATTCTCTGGGCAAGGGAAAAATTAGCCTATGTTTGCTATCCTTTTGTTTACACTTCTGTTTGCTGAAATACCCTGCACCAGTCTGGTATTGGTCTGGCTTGGTCCCCTGCCTGTTCCCCACTGGGGTCACCGTGACACCTCAGAAAACACCAAACTGGTGAATTCACGAAGTTTGCTCCTTACTCCAGGACCGTGTTGGTAGAACCCTCTGTTCTCTGCACTGTTCCTCCAGCTGGCTCAGCTCCTGGGAGGGGACCAGGAGAGCCAGAGGCTGGGGACACACCCTCAGGGCTGCTTCTCTTGAATGACAACCCAGCCAGTTTGGCTTCAGCAAAAATTCCTGTCTTCAAGCCCTAATTACTGTGCTGGCACAGCACTCTGGGTGGTTTTTCTAATTGTTTGTATTTATTTGCAAAGTCTCTACTGCACAGGGTCCTGTGATAAATATAATTCCACTCATGGCTAATTCGATGCTTTTTTGGGGGTAGAAGGGAGAGTAATTTCATGGTAAACCAAAATTACTAGTACAAGAAGTACCTTAATTGCCAATCCAATCTGAGGGAGTAGCCGAGGCTCGAATCAGCCTAATTAGAATTCTACTTGTTCATAATAAATAAGCGGTAATTACTAATGGGATCTAGCCTACAGTATTCTAAAAGTGTGAATTTAATGTCAGTTTGTGTTTAATTTTGGCCATTTCCTACTTGCATTGGACTGACAGTCCAGCACAGAACTGAACAGAGCAGACATCTGAGTCCTTTAAGTCTTCTGCTGCTGGCTTCTAGTGGCAGAACAGACAACTTGGTAATGCAACCTGTCACTGCTGAGTGCTGAATATCTAATTCCAGCTCTAGGTGCAACACACAGACACCTCCAGCTATAATGGTAACTCAATCACCACGTGGAAAAATCCTTTTAGATTTCAGGTCCCTGTTCCTCACCTTTTCTGATGAAACCACACTCGTTTGCATGTTTAAAAGGTCTTATGTTATTATTTGGGTCATTCATGGCTAGAAACCATGGTTTCTGGTTGCTGCCAAATAAAAAGAGGAACTATGATTACAATATCCTGATATCTTGACTCCAGCTCTTTATCAAATATTTAATCACAAGCATAAATCACATTCTGCCTGAAAGGAGGCTGTAGCCAAGTGGGGGTCAGCCTCTCCTCCCAGGCAACAGCGACAGGACAAGAGGACACAGCCTTAAGCTGCACAAGGGAGGTCTAGGCTGGACATCTGGAAGAATTTCGTCACAGAAAGGGTGATGAGATCTTGGAAGGCCCAGGGAGGTGGTGGAGTCCCATCCCTGGAGCTGCTCAAGGAAAGCCTGGACGTGGCACTCGGGTTTAGTTGACGAGGTGGTGTTGGGTCATAGGCTGGACTCGATCCTAGAGGTCTTTTCCAACCTAATTGATTTTGTGATAACAGAAGGAGATCTCCCACACTTCTTCCCACATTTTACTGACCTACATAACTGAGATACTCTTGTAGGCCTGAAACAACACTAGAAAGCATAAACAAAGCATCATAAAAGTATTTCTTCTGTGGGTTTCCCTCTTATTTTTTTCCTAAGAACTCACTAGCTGGTAATGGGAACATGATGTTAGACCTACAAACACATCCTAACTTATGGCTGACAGATGTGTTCAGCAGACTTGACAATTAGAACATTACAGTAATAAAAATTCTGTCAAAGATTTTTCATTCCCAGTGAACCTTGACAGTCTACTGAAGTCTCTTTACTACTAATGGGGCACTGAAGATTTGTTAATTACAGCAGGCACAGGTGCAGCAGCTTTATGTCTTAAAGAGTCCCCTAAAAAAGCACAGGTAAGAAACAACTGTGGGAATCAGAACAGACCTACTGTGGCATCAACCTGGTCTTGTAAGGCTCTCTCCAATGAGTAAGAGTAATGTTAATCAGTCAGACTGACTGGCCAAGAGACAAATGTCCTATCCAAACCCCAAATGTCAGTGTTTAAATCTGTCAGTAGCCCTATATCCTCCTAGCTAGTCACAGTGTAACACATACTTTGGAATCAGTAGCTCCTCTTCACCCCATTTTTAGCTTTCTTTCCTTTTTACTTCCTTTTTTTTTTTTTTCTATTTTGAGTCCTTCAGAAATAAATAGAATTCCTTGGGGTTTTTTTAGATCATCTTCTGTTCTCATAGCTTCTGGGCAAATAGTTCCTTATTTGCAAGAGGGCTTAAGGCCCTGGGAACCCAGCAAGGGGCAAGTGGAGGAGCTGCTCACACTCTTTCTTACCAAGCTAAAAATCACTTTTTCTATCAATCAAACCCTACATGAGGCCTCCTTCAACTTACAGGCTCCTCACCTTTGTGTTATGATCCTGCCAGTCACTGTCATGGCAACCACAGAGACCATTCCAGCTGAGGAAACTGCAACTTTTTTGGGGTAGCCAGTTGCTTGACACTTTAAAAAATAAAGCAGCCACTAGAAAAAAATTAACTTTTTTTTTTTTTTTTTGCCATGCATGGAGCTAAAAAGAGCAAGACACGTAGTACTCAAGAAAATGTGAAAATCAAATTTTTTCTCCATAAACCATAACTGTTGCATCCTGAGTCACAGCAGGAACCATGGTGCCTCACTGTCTTTGAGCAACAAACCACAGGAGTGACTGCCACAGTCACCTTCCAGCACAGAATTTTGTTCCTCGCACACATTTCTCCCACAATAGCAACAGTCCAACGACCAGAAAGAAATTAACATCTCCCCTCACTCCCAAACAACCTGGCAAACACACTCATAATTTGCTGCAGGGACCTGGATTGTATAAGTTATAAGCATAAAATAAAAGCAAATGAGGAAACAGCCACAAGGCAAGGACTACAACCAGGGAGAGGGGGAGCACGAATGCAGCCAAACTGTGGAGAGCCACACACCAAAGGCTCAAGGAGTCTGAATGTGCCCCAACTCCTGGGCTTGTCCTCGTTCTATAGCAAAAATGAATCTTCAAAACTCTTTTTTTAGAAATCCTGAACTGTCCTGCCTGAAGCCCTGATTTCCCTGCTGCTTTGCCGTTAGCTACAGTGGAGGGTGTGTGAGCCTGTGGGCTTTTGTTGGCTCTACACTTCAGCATCGGCCTTTCCTAAAAGAATGGCTCCAGCTGTGGATTTATTAACTGCTCCCTGTGCTCACGTGTGGGCTTCTTGCACACCAAGGAGTTCCTCGCTGCTTTTTCTTGCCCCTCAGCTGGAAGCGTGCTCCAGCTCTCAGCTGCATCCTGAGGGCTGGGCAAGCAAATCCTGCCCGGGGGCTGCGGGACACACTATGGAAAAATCCATGGAAATTCCCACATTCACCAAGCAGTGGACAGGTGCTACGATTCAGTGATTTCTTTAAAATTATTTTTTATGTAACCCAAAAGAATAATGGAGTTCCTTGATAAAGCATCTTCACACTTTTAGCCTACACTATTTTATTTTGTTTACTTATTTTTAAGCGGAAGGAGGGGAGGGGGAAGGCACCATTTTATTTAAACCTCAGCTACAACTTCAGAGTTGTCTTCACCCAGAATTGCAGGTAGACATCTCCACCTCGTGGCGCGAAAACAAAGTATCCTTCCAAAAATTCTGAATTGCTGTTTTCTGCAAAGGCAACAGGCTAAAATGACTTTTGTAAATTATTTTCCAAGGCAAACTGTGCTCAGCAGCAGCACACTTACACAAAAAGTCAGGAAGGGAAAAGGTTTTATAGACTTTTGACTACATATAAACATATGTGATGGTGCACCATGTAACCTAAGCATGCTGCATGCAGTTACCCTTTCTGAATTCAATGATCCAGATCCATATTTTAGCACAGCATAAATAGTTTTCTATAGCCTTGTAACCTCTTGGAGGATAGATTATCAGGCAATGGAGCAAGGAAAATTTGGTTCAAGGCTTTGGCTACAGAGAAACATCTCAAGAGGAAGGCCAGCAGGTAAGTTCTGCTCTCACAGTCAGACACAACCTGCACCCCTCAGGGCCTTTATTTTCAGGACACAAGCTGACAGGCTGGGTAGAGTAAATTCACTTTTTGTGGGCTGCATAACTTACAGTGTTTTGAAAACAGTGAAATTGGTGCAATGAAATGGAAACTGACCTTACACTGCATTTAAAAATGTACCAATAGAGGGAGATACTCCACCATAACAATTAATTCCTTCACAGCAGAACTTACTGGAAAAGAGGATTTAAACTGAACAGAAATAAGTCTGTTCTAGTTCTAAGGTGTAATACAGCACAATGTGTTCTGTGGTTTCAGCAGAATTCCCTAACAAAATGGGAATTTTAATTACTAGATAGGATCACATAGAACACCTTTAATACCAGAATTCACTCTGATATCTTCAAAACTATAAACATTGTGTGACTACATTCCACACAATAATAACTTAAAGAATGCTTCTACAATTTAGGCAAAAAAAAAAAAAAAAGTTTTCCATTACAGTCATTCAACATAGGAATGAATTCTGGCTCTTCCAAAAATCTTTTACAAAATTTTCATTTAATTGCCTTTAGTTCAACCAGCTCCACTAAAAGAGATCACAGAGCACAATGACAAAGGCAGCAGCAAAGGGTGGTCTCAGGAAAAGTAGTGCAGACCTCTTGGCACTGAAGTTTATCACCTGTCAGATAATCCTACAAGTGTATTTATTAGGATCTCCAGAAACATATGGGATTCTTAATACAACAAAAACGTTGCATTCTGCTCTGCCTCAAAATATATGAACCAAGCACTGAAGTCTAAGTGTAGATTTGTTAATCCATATCCACAAAAAACAGTTTGAAAAGGTTGAGTGTTCTGTTCCTCTCTGTCCCTTGGGGATGCCATGATTCCTGTTTCTTTCATGTTGTCTGATGAAAAGAACAGAAGAGTTTTGTAATCTGCCAAAAGCTGAGCTAATTTTGTATTTTGCAAACTATTTGCCAGTCAAAGTCTTTAGCTTTTCCTTTGCTGATCTTTCAAAATATTCTTGATTTAATAGAAAGTTTCTGCTGCCTTGGACCTTGTTCAGGACATTCAGCTCTCCACGAAATGGCTACAATAGCATGCACAACATAAAGACAGGAGTCGTTAAAAAAAAGATGATTTATCAAAGTTTTTGGCAAATGGTCTTTCCTGTCTTAAGGATTAATGTTGTAGCTCAGACACTCTTTGCTTTTATGACCTTTCAAGGGAAGGGTACTCCTCGTCTTCACGTGGTACTGGGCCTCAAATCCACAGAAAGAACTGCAAGAGGAGAGACAAGCAAGGAATACAGAAGTTGTGTCTAGACCTGCAAGCCAAGATCTTTGCTCCCTTAGCTCACAGCTGCTGAAAAAACTGAACACACTTTGCTTCCTCTAATGGCTAAATTTCAGTCGATATTATAAACATTCATCTATTTTCATTCATACTCACTTCTTTATAGTAGAGAGAAACCAAAAGAGAATGTTTTAAACAAATTGCGTTAAAAAATCCCTGATTAAATGGGAACAGATTCAAGGTGCAAGAAAAACATGTATGCTTCTACCCACCCTAGAATTTATTGTGTCTAATTCCCCATTTTCAATGACAGCAGCAGCACCATCTTTCTGGTTTTTTTTGTTGTTGTTGTTTTTGGTTTTTTTTAGGGTTTCATGTCAATTTTTTTAGGAACAAAACATTGTGAAACATTACAGCAGCTTCCAGCTAGTGTTTTTTCCTTTTAGTAGTTCTGCAAACTTAAGGCTGGCCCCCTCTTTCTTCTGCTTTATCTCCTACTGCTCTCTGTTCTAAGATATATTATCACATAAGTGTCTCTTACACTTCTTGATGTTTCCTCTACCTGAAGCAGGATTTCTTTTTTTTTTTTTCACTACTGTCAAGCCATCAAATTTAATTAATACCGGAAATATTGACTTAGTGCTAAGGGAAACATTATCATTAAATTAGAAACGCTGTGGTGGTGATGCCAGCTCCCCGCCCGTAGAGCGAGGCAGACACTCCATCTCAGTAAGTGTACCACATTTTAGGTAGAAGTCTTTGGAGCTAAAAGCATTATTTACTCACTTAGCTTCAGATATTCATTTTACTACTTCAGACTGAGAAGCTGGTTGTTTGGCATCTTCTCCTCAGCACCGTTTCTCTGGCATTACATATAATTTATGCTTGAAAACTCCCTACAAATTGACTGAAAACTTGTTCCTAGAGAAGAGAGATAAAGATATCATACAACTGTGATGTCACTGTTATGAAATAGCTGGTTTTTAATTTTTTTTTTTTTTTGAGAAGGAATGCAGACTTTATCTAAATCTCCTCATGCAAATTATCAAAAATCTAATACCGATTTCCTGCAAATTCAGGCCTTTTAAACTCAACTAATTTGTCATTTGTCATCACATCAAAATGCAAGTTAACATTTCATGACATTTTCTCCAATATCTGATGTCTTTTAAAAAAGCTCTTTAATCACATGGCTCTTTAATTCTCATTGGTAGGAGATCATTTTTCCCTTCTAGGTACGCTGTCTCTATTAGTCTAAGCTTTACTCTTCTATTCTTTTATTCTTTCAGAAAGGCTGAGAAAACTTTTAAAACGACTGATAAATACACAGAGCCCATCTTTAGGCTTGGCATTCCCTTCCCAACTCTCACAGCTGCTCTAGCCCCCTTGCACAGGTTGTAGTCCTTGTCTTGTGGCTGTTTCCTCATTTGGTTTTATTTTATGCTTATAACTTACACAATCCAGGTCCCTGCAGCAAATTACAAGTGTGTTTGCCAGGTGCTTGCTGTGTCTGTCCTCAACACCCCTTCTCCAGCTCTCTTGCCTTCTGCGGGGTCTGCTCCTCACCTGGGGAATCACCGTGTGATAAATAGATGCTATAATATTGGCTTTTTGCAAGTGTTAAAAGAAGTGATGTTAAAGTAGCCTTTGTAACAGTGGCTCTGCCACAAATAGATGCTATATGTAAAATATGCTCTATAAGGTAGCGTTGTTGTGAGGATGTGGTTTTCTTAAAAAACTTAGAAATAGCTGTGCTTATGAACTATTTGCCTGGATTCCATTCTGAGTGGTTACTCGAAAGGGTTTGAATATGCAATCACCTGTGGGATCGATTCCGGGAATTACCAAAACAAGATTCCATTCTGAATTGTTACTGGAAAGGGTTTTGAATATGTATAATTGTTTATGAATATGCATAATTGTTGATGAATATGTAGTACTTCAGGTGTATAAAAAGGGCGTTTTAGAGGCCACAGGCGTGCTCTTGGCTGAGCGCCATAAGCACCCAGCGCTGTGACTTTTGCTTTATTATCTCTGCCCCTTATTGTCCTTTATTAAACTTTTCAATCTTAACAGGAGAGTGAACTTCGTTTTTCACACACAGCATGGACTGATAAAAGCCCAAAGACAAACCTCCACTCCTGCCTTCTGCTGGGTCTGCTCTTCACCCGGGGAATCACAGCATGGACCGATAAAAGCTCACGGACAAACCTCCACTCCACCTTCAGCTGGGTCTGCTCCTCACCTGGGGAATCACAGCATGGACCGATAAAAGCTCACAGACAAATCTCCACTCCAGCCTTCAGCTTTTCACGGGAGTGTTCCTCACAAAAAACCCATCTCCACCCATGCTGGTTTTTTTTTCCCCATCCATTTTTCACTGCCTGACTGAAGAGATGTTGACTTTACGAAGGTTAAAGGTGGCTGCCTCTGCCAACAAATGGGGTTTAGCAAGAGGGGAGGGTTGTTGTTGTTTCGGGAGCCAAGTGTCAGGAAGGTGCAGCGGGGCCCCGGCCCCCGCTGAGGCGCCGAGCGACAGCCGCAGCTGCCGGGGCTGCGGGAGCCCCGCAGGGCCCGAGGGTTCTCACGTCGGGGAAGGCCCGGCCACCTCCTGTTCCCACATCTGAGGCTGGAAGAACAACAGGGAGAGCTCCGTTAGGAAATCGTGGTCCGAGCAGCTCAAACGGAACGCAAAGTGAGGCGCAGGAATTGAGCTGGGCCCTGCTCAGGCCTCACAGGGATCCCTGGGTGTAGGCCTGAAGCTGATCCTGGCCGAAGCGGGTGTGAGACTGAGGGACAATCCTCCTTCCCCTTCCATCCCTGTGTGAAAAACGAAGTTCACTCTCCTGTTAAGATTGAAAAGTTTAATAAAGGACAATAAGGGGCAGAGATAATAAAGCAAAAGTCACAGCGCTGGGTGCTTNGGCTACTTTAACATCACTTCTTTTAACATTTGCAAAAAGCCAATATGATAGCATCTATTTATCACACCTGCAAGGACAAATGTTTGCCTAATTAGAGAGATCTTCTTCTAGACTGAAGGCAGAACTGAAAAACAGACTTGGTCTGAATTCATACAAACCCTGAGTAACCCATGGAAGTGAAGTGTTATACATATGACAACACACACACACAGAGAATATAAATTAAATATTCTGCATTGGCAAAAAGTTCTGGACTCTGACTTAAATTCTGCCAGTGCCTGAAACATTTGCAGCATTCACAAATTCATCATAACCTGACCTTTCAAAAAAAGATCAGTCTGGGGGGTCTTCCTCCTGCCAGTGAGTAGGAAATACTTTTAAATATTTATCATTTAAAGCAACACAGCAACAGATTTAAATATTTAGGTGAGTTCTTCCTAGAGTATGAATTAGGTATCAGATATTGAGTATTTTGCATGAAAATTAAGATCCGTGTGATAGAAAGGATTTTGATGTTCTTGTTCAGAATGATCTGAACTAAAATTACTTGATTTCCTGGAAAAGGCCAAGTTCCAAGAACCAACAGATATAACAGGATAAACATGTTCCCCAGCCCACCCAGATTCCATGACATTTTACAAATCTGACTTATACAAAACCCAAAGCAACATATCACTTCATCTCCTGTGAAAAAGGAAGACTCCGTTAGATCTCTGTGCTCCTGAGAGAGCACAAACCCCAGCACCAGGGGTGGGAGAAGGGAAAGAGGCTCACACAACACGGAGCAAGGCCTGGGGGAACAAGTACTTGAGATGGTTGCAAGCAGATTCTGGAAATGAGTACACAAATTGTCATTAAAAATATGGAGAACAACCTTGAGAGGAGTTGCAGTAACCTTGGCGTAGCAGGGTTTGGGGCATTCTCAGCTGCCATACTTCCGTGAAAAAGGGATTGAGAGCAGATTCCCTGTTCATGTGTTTTCAGCTGAGAGGGCTCTAGGGTCTAAAAATCTGCTTTCTGTTAGGAAAAACTATAAAATGTTCAACAAAAGATGAAAAACATGTCTTTCATTGGCATAAAATCAGGAGATTTCCTTGCAGGAGGGTGTATTAAAAATTCCCTGGAAAGTAGAATACAGAAAGAATAACTGCCACTGGCAGCAAACTCCAACTCTTAGCAAATACATGTGTTACAAATCTAACAAAACAAACACACATCACTCAGAGCCTTCCATGTGTGTACAAGCCAGGTTTAATAATTGTTTTTAACCTTAGGATTGGGCCTTAAATTATATATAATCAGTGAAGTCCTTTCTTGCTTCTATCTCCCACTTCAGGTCTTGAAATTTGGTGTCTGTTGAATTCTCTTTTAGGGCTTTTTCTAAACCTAAGACAGAGAATTTTGTTAACAGTGCAATAAAAATAACTTCATAGTGTTACAAGAAAACATTAAAGACTTTTTTGTGTGCTGCTCTTTCCCTTAAAAAAAAAAAAATACAGACATTGTTTCTTTAAAAGGCTCCATCTGCAAATCCCATTAGATGTGCATATAAGGTTTCAGATGATTAATAGCTGCCTGCTTTGCTTTGGTTGGAGGGGCTGAGGGTCTGTGTGTTAACCCCTCCCTCCCCTCGCTCACATTTCACTTCACAAACTTGTCACTGTCTCCCCGGCACAGTATTTAAAAAGTGTTTCACTCATGCCCAGCACTTCACAAGGAAGCAACTCATGGCAACCCCTGCAGAAATCTGGTTGCCCCACTCAGGGCAATGAAGACGCTCAGAAGAGTTCCTGAAGTAGCAAACCTGCAACAGCATAAAATCCACAAGTAAACTGTTGTTTAGGGAGGAGATCTACCCTGTAAAATCTGGAAGAGTTTCCCCTCTGCTTCTCTTCTGCTTTTGAAGGCTGAGCTGTCACCAGCCACGAGCGCTGAGGCGTGGACAGGACTGGAAGCAGATGGATCCCAGCAGCAGCAGCTGCATGCGCAGCCCACAGCCTCCCACCCCGCTCTGGGGGTGCGTGAGGAGCTCCCACGCGGATCTGAGCACAGCTCCAGGGCTCAGCCACTACCCAGCAGCACCGTTCTCCTTCCAGCAAAAACCAGATTTTGCTGCTTACTCCGATTTCTCAGCCTCCTGCCTGGTGACAGCTCCCCACAGCTTCCCACGTGAGGAGCGGGCACTTGTGGAGCAGCACCCCTCTTTCCAGGGCTCTGACTGGCACCTGGCAGCCACTGAGGCCAGAAGAGGAATAAACCCAGGACTGGCCTTGGCTTCTGGGGAGTCAGAGGGCAGCAGCCCAAGCCTAGCGAGTGCAGCAGTGGGTGTGGATGAAGATGAGGAGGCACCAGCAAATCCTACAAATGACACTGAGAAAAAGCCATCCAAAAGGAAAAAGGAAAGCTCAGGTAGGTGATATGAAATCAGGGTTGTGGTAGAGTGCAGGAGATGGAATGAGAACACCTGGTGAGACTGGGAATTAAGAAAGCAAGCTGATGAGCAAAACATTTCATAATACTTGACTGGGGAAACTTTAGACAGTAACAGCACTGTAACAAACTGTCTTATTCTTGTTCTGGTCTTTGTATCTCACTCCTGCAGATCTTGTGTACTGAAGTAGGCATTTTACTCACCAGCACAATGCACATTTGCAGTAACTGAACAGGAATCACATGGCATGCACACACAGAACTGAGAATCCTAGGATGTGGAGTTACACATCCGTACCTGCCACTTGTCTGAGCAAAAGAGAATGGCAAAGAGCAAAGATCCCTCACCCTGAGCTGCCTGTGGTAGCTGGAAATGCCATACTAGGATTTTGACATCTTGGTTTATGGTAAGAAGTACAAGAGGCAAAGTCTTCCTTTAAATATAAATTCTATTTGGCCTCACTAAATGTTAAATATTGTAACCTCAAAACAGGAGGTACTAAAAGTTTGCCCATCAGTACAATGTCCGGAAGTGCAGAAAACCTACATAGTTTTCATGGTGTCATCCTAGCTAGGATTTCACAGGAAATACACATTTCTACAGTGTAAAAATCAATAATTTCATAGTTATGCAAACCCTAACTTGCTGATGTCTCAGATCCAAATATGTGAAATATGCATAAAATTTCTTTTTCTTAAGGAAGCCATTAAAATTTAAGATGCTTATATGCATTCAAATGCCACAGCATTCATTTGCAACCTACAGTGTGCTTTTTCCCACAGCACTGCTACCAAGTGGAGAATATTTTCCAGTAGCCCCATTTCACAGGCAGAGAATGCAGGGATAAAAACATTAATTTATCGATTGCTAGGTTTTGCAGACATTTGTAGAGTTTAAGTTCATTTATACTGAAAAAGCATGTTGAGAAAAAATTTTCCCAAAAGCAAAGAAGGTTAAAAAAAATAATAATTTAAAAGGTGAACAACATGTTCATGAAAACATCAGCTAGTCATAGGTAAACAGCAGATTTCAGCTTACTCAGCTTAGAGGGATATCTTCATTCTTAAAGAGACTGATTCCAAAGCACATTCCCTGTTTTAAGTAGAAGAAAAAAGTTCCTTTATTCTCACTTACCAGCACTCTTCATATTTTCTTTTCACACTTGCTGCTGTCCCCTACACTTTTCCTTTCAGGGAGTTGTAAGCAATGACATCCCTGAAAGGTCTGAGGTTCCACCTTCTAGTGACCACTGCAACCCTTGGGAGAGGCAGCTGTTAAATTCAACCCAGCACTGAAGCTGGTTGTGATCCTGGAAGGAGACACAATCCATAGGAGACACACACATCTGCCTCTGGTTCCTAAGCAGCATCTTCTTCCCTTCCCTTCCCTTCCCTTCCCTTCCCTTCCCTTCCCTTCCCTTCCCGCGCCTTCCCTTCCCGCGCCTTCCCTTCCCACGCCTTGCCTTGCCACGCCTTGCCTTGCCTTGCCTTGCCTT